>JASAND010019863.1:0-151496 GCA_030248195.1 Trissonchulus latispiculum | reverse complement strand
GCATGCGGCCGCATGCCCCCTGGCTGCGCCCCTGGTATATATATATATATACGTATATATATATATATATATATATACGTATATATATATATATATATATATATATATATATACGTATATATTTCAATGTTTGTAGGATAAATTAGTGGTCAAAGAAAAGCAGCTATCAGAAGAAATCAAGCGATTGAGAGCCATCGAAGTCGATCTATGTGAAAAGAATTCTCAACTGTGTCAGGCAATTGAGAAGGTATATATATGCAAGCTTCGCAGGCTATTGGAATGATAATGTGGCTGGCTCTCACTTAGAATTGTGGTGGGTCTATAATTTCGTGACGGTGAAGCGGTTTTTACGGGAGCAAATGGCAATAAATCGCCGAAGGACTGGACATTGCAGGAGCTCAAGGAAATTCAGTATAGATTTCTGATTTTTACATCTTTTATTATCCAAACGGTATCTTTTAACGAGTTTCTTAAAATTGATGTCTTAAGGTACTGGTTTCCTTTCGGGTATTTTTTACTCATACGACTTTAATCCTTTACGCGAATAGCTAAAACTTGCTAAATAACCTATTTCCGTGCTCTTTAACATTCTGGGACCAGTCTCGGATTTTTAGGCCAAAAGATAAGAAAGTTTTCGTTTTGGGCCTTAGGTTTCCTGTAGGTAGACCAGACACGGGATTGGTTGTTATAGCTGGAAAGAGGACACAAAAATGAACATTTTTGCTTTTACAACCTTTGAGCTATCTCCAGTGGTTAAGTCAGTATAAGCAAAAAACCATTTTGAGGGTCAAAAACTGGCCATTTCGAGGATATCAGTTTTTTCAAAATTACTGCCAAACCTTACGAACAATTTTGTTCCATTTATACTCAATCGATACAGCGTCCAAATGCACATTTTATGAATAACTATTAGCCGGACTTTATTGCTTTCAGCTAGAGATTTGGCCGGAAAACCATTTTGGCAAAACTGTGGTTAGTTGTTTTGAACATCGATTTCTCAAAAACTACTCGACAGATTCCGGAGATTTTCGGCGATATGAAAATTCGTACTATTGCAGAGGGACGTTTTTATTCGTTTTGGTTAAAACGTTCACAGTTTCGAGAAAATTTAGTGCAAAGTTTAAAAATTTAGTGCTTCCGTGCATTTTGTGAATTTTCTCAACCGTTGAGTGATACTGAGCAACACCCCAAGAAACGTCCCTCTGCCCATATATATATCCTCTCTATGATAGCGCAAAAAGAAATTTTGTCTGGTCTTCAGTTTTGAAAAATCAACGTTCAAAAATTTTTGGTCTATATTTAGCTGTTATGTCACAAAATATTTGCTAATTTTGCTAAATAATTTTGCTGGTTTCGTAAGCTCATATGAATGTCCTGGTAAAAACTTTAAAACGATGTATAAAGCTCTTTCCAGCTTCCAAACTTGCGAAAGTTATAACGTTTTAAAAAATCACCAAAAAAGCACTGCACAAAAGGATACCACCACCTTAAGTGTCTGGGCTTTTTTAGTGGGGGGGGGCGAGGGGGAGGTCGGGTCCCGCCCCCCCCCCCCACTCGGCCCCACCCCCACTATTTTGGGCCTCCCCCCACTCATTATGAGGTGCCCAAAAAATGCCAAATTTTAAGGTATTTTTGGTCAAAATTTTCAAAAATGTTCCAGCTTCGCCGGAATTTTTTGGCCAAAAATCGTCTATTTTGCTACTCAAACTCGGTTTTTGAGCACTTTTAAGCATAGTTATAGCAGTATATGTAGAAAACTGCTATTTTTACTGCCTTTTTGCCAATTTTAGACCACTTTGGATTCCTCCCCCCACTTTCGGGTCTGCCCCCTTCCCCACACCCACTTTTTTCGCCTAGAAAAAGCCCAGAGTGCGACGGTTGTCGACTAATTTCACACCAAATTTGAGGTCTCATTGTGTTAAGCTTATTCAGTACTAACAGTTGTCATTTTTCGCGTACGCCAAATAATTTCTGACAAACGTTGAATCTGGACAAATTTTATATTAAAACTGCCATTTTTTTAGTGGGGGGGGGGGTGGGGGGGTGGGGGGCCCCCCCACTTTTCGGTTCCCCCTCCACTTTTCAGAGCCCCCCCACTTTTCGGCAAGCCCCCACCCACTTTTTTGGGGGTCGCCCAAAAGTGTCAAAAAATTAGGTTTTTGAGGTCAAATTTTCAAAAATTTTCTCAATTTTTAGCTAATTTATGAACTTATAAGCTCATATTAAGCTTAAAAACAGCGATTTTTTGCGTTTTTACCTTAAAAATGCTATTTTTCGCTAAAAATTTCGGTATTTTTTACTTTTGGGTCGCCCCCCCACTTTTCGGAAGCCCCCCCCCCACTTCCCCCTCCCTGGGGGGGGGGGGCGAAGCCCCCCCACTTTCAAAACCCTAAAAAATGCCAGTTAAAATAACGGCAAAATGCTAAACTGTGGAACTTTGGAATTAGAATTTTAATTTCGTCCTTTAAAATTCTTTAATTACCTTTCGAAGGATTAAAATTTGACTTGAATCGTGTTAAATTTTATCCTTTAAAAATTATTATTTAAAAATGTTAAAGGGCTGCATTAAAATTTTAATTCAAAGGTTGTACCGCAGTTTCACATTTTAGTGTTATTTTAATATGAAATTTGTACAGATTCGTACGTAATCGTTTGTCGGGAGGTTTTTTTGGGGCACCCGAAAAAAATGACAACTTTTCCTACTGCCTAAGTTTAGAACATGATACCTTAACTTTGAGGTGAAATTACTCGACAACCACAAGACTTTTATTTTAAAATCACGTTAACATAGTATATATACCGTTTGGACAATGTGAAACTGGCATTTTTTAGGGTTTTGAAAGTGGGGGGGGGGCTTCGCCCCCCCCCAGGGAGGGGGAAGTGGGGGGGGTGCTTCCGAGAAATGAGAACTATTTTAAAAATTAAAATATACCGAAATTTTTAGCGAAAAATAGCATTTTTAAGGTAAAAACGAAAAAAATCGCTGTTTTTAAGCTTAATATGAGCTTATAAGTCCATAAATTAGCTAAAAATTGAGAAAATTTTTGAAAATTTGACCTCAAAAACCTAATTTTTTGACACTTTTGGGCGACCCCCAAAAAAGTGGGTGGGGGCTTGCCGAAAAGTGGGGGAAGAAAAAATCGAAAAGTGGGGAGCTCTGAAAAGTGGAGGGGGAACCGAAAAGTGGGGGGGCCCCCCCCACCCCCCCCCCCCCACTAAAAAATGCCAGGTGAAAATCAGCGAAAATTGAAGAAATGGCCCTAAAATGCCCCCCTTAAATCTTCTTGAGCAAGGATCTGACACATACGAAACGGTTCGCCGTGGGCTCTAGCCAACCCAGCTATCCATCCTTCATTGTTCGGTCAATGGTTACCGCGAACGTGGGAAGCCATCGAGGTAATAGTCCTGGCTCTATGATTGTGTTAATGGGGGTGAGCACCGGAACCCTGTACGCTGCATTAGGATGGAAACTTTTTCCAATGGTTTCCTGTACCTTTTCCTTTGTATTTTTAAATAGTTGCCAGCCTGTCCGCATTTGCTTAATTTTCTTAACGTAAATTTGATCACCTTCTTTATGGGAGCCCTGACTACCTCACTGTCCTGGACTTTTCGGCGAAAAAGTGGAGTTTTCCCCCACTAGTGGGGGGGAACCCAAAAGGGGGGGGGGGGGCAATCCAAAGTGGTCTAAAATCGTTAAAAATGCAGTAAAATAGCCTATTTTCTACATATACTGCTATAACTACGTATGCTAAAGGGTGCTCAAAAGTCGAGTTTGAGTACCAAAATAGATGGTTTTTGACAAAAAATTCCGGCGACGCCGGAAAATTGTTGAAAAAGTTGACCAAAAATCCTTTCTGGGAACCTTGTGTATATATATATATATATGCAGCGGGGGGGGGGGGGGGGGGGGGGGGGGGGGGGGGGGGGGGGGGGGGGGGGGGGGGGGGGGGGGGGGGGGGGGGGGGGGGGGGGGGGGGGGGGGGGGGGGGGGGGGGGGGGGGGGGGGGAGGGGAAGCCCAAAAAGTGGGGGTGGAGGTGTCGAGTGGGGGGGGAACCCAAAGTGGGGGGGGCGGCCTCCCCACTCCACCCGCCCCCCCAGTAAAAAAGCCCAGCCGTCCGGGCATTTGTTTTAGGCAAAAGTGGGGGGTGGGTCTCCTGCCACTCCCAATAGTGTGGGAGGTCGAAAAGTGACGGGGGTTAAATGGAATTAACCTGCTAAAAATACATGCAAATAGCCTGCTTTTCACATTCTACAATCTGGAAGCTTACAAAGTGATCAAAACTTTAAATCTTAGCACCAAAATAGACGATTTTGACCAAAAACTTCTGGCGAAGCTAAAATTTTGAAAATTTTGACTACAAATCAATTGTCCATTTTTTCCTAGGCAAAAATTTCTGGGGGGGGGGAAGTCTGAAGAACTTTCTCTCAGGTCCAGGGGGGGAAGAAAATTTTTCAAAAAAATGCCTAAAAATAGCTATTTTTTGCTGCTGAGCTAAAAAATTAACTATTTTTAACTCTAAATTTAAGCTTAAAATAGCTAAAAAATGCCAAAAAATGAGTAAAAATTGCGAAGCCGGAAAAATTTTTCAAAAATTTACCCTCAAAACTCTATTTTTCCGGGCACTTAAAAGTTCTGGGGGGGGAAGGCCCGAATCCTGGGGGCGGGGATTCTGGGGGGGGCGACCCAAGTCTGGGGGGAACGGGATTTGGGGGGCTGCCCCCTGTAGGAAAGCTTGACCATTTGGCAATTTCTAGGCACCCTAGCGGAAATGGGGGGGGGATGCCCAAAAAGGGGAGGATGGGCCCGACGAGTGGGGGACCCAGAAAGTATGGGGCCCACCCACTAAAGTAAACCCAGCCATACTTTCAGATTCAGAGGAATGCCTGCAAAGCGGAACGAACGGCCAGTCAGCGATCAGCAGAGCTGGAAGCTGTGCTCACTCGAGCTGTGCTGATGGCAAAGGAGCTGGAGTGCCTTCACCTGGAGTTGGATGCTGCCAATAAAACGGCACAGGTATATATATATATATATATATATATATATATATATATGTACGTACAAGTAGGAAAAATGCTCCTTGCAGTCGCATGAAAAATACAATATGAGCCAGAAGGACAGCATTCAATTCGGGAAAAGACAAGATTTAAAATGTATAATATGAGCTAGCATTTACTTATGTAAAGGACAAGATTTAAAAGTTTAATATGAGCAGCTCCCTTTCTCGGGCTCATATTGACGCCTTGGGAACGATGTTGTGTACGCAACTTAATCGATGCCAACGTATAAAATTAGAGTAAGTGTAAAAATAGACATTGCTCAGAGCCACCCCCACAGGAGCCTGCACACAGCAATAGCCCAACATGCTACTTAGACTATTGATAATATCACACTATTTACGTAATTACGTATTATATGTTTACGCAACCATAATCTGGGGTATTTTTACACAACGCACTTTTCAGCAAGTCCTTTTTGCCATTGCAGATTGCATATACCATTAGCTAGCTGTCATACGTATACCATTAGCTTCTGTCACAGATCTGGTGTATTCAATAAAGTATATGTCTGACTGAATGCTCTATCAGAATCATATGAACAAAACACGACGAAGATAGAGAGAAACCACTCCCTGCGGGCTGTCCGTGCGGCGTCAATATGAGCCCGAGAAAGGGAGCTGCTCATATTAAACTTTTAAATCTTGTCCTTTACATAAATAAATGCTGGCTCATATTATATATTTTAAATCTTGTCTTTTCCCGAATTGAATGCTGTCCTTCTGGCTCATATTGTATTTTTCATGCGACTGCAAGGAGCATTTTTCCTACTTGTCCTATTTCATTTTTGGGAATGAGGGAATGTGTAATGTGTTAATATGGTTTATTGACCATAACATTAACGCATACTGTTAAACTAAATGCTACCCCAGCAACTTGAACCAGTTGAACCAGACGAGATACGGCGTCGACAATATGCTCATCGTATTCAGCTACCCCGATTTACTATATAAGGGCAAGCTTTCAGGCAGTTTCAACTTGTCTATTTCAAGTTACAGAGCGTGCTGCGGCTGCAGCGCCGCAGCGCAGCACGATAGCAGCACCGCACAGCCACGAGGATACTCTCATCGTGTTCAGCGACCCCGACTAACTATATAAGGGCAAGATTTCAGGCAGTTAGAACTTGTCTATTGCAAGTTACAGAACGTGCTGTACGGAGCGCAGCAGGATAGCGGCACCGCACAGTGACGAGGATTCTCTCATCGTGTTCAGCGACCCCGATTTACTATATGAGGGCAAGCTTTCAGGCAGTTACAACTTGTCCATTGCAAGTTACAGAACGTGCTGTACGGAGCGCAGCGCCGCAGCGCAGCACGATAGCAGCACCGCACAGCGACGAGGATACTCTCATCGTGTTCAGCGACCCCGACTTACTACATAAGGGCAAGATTTCAGGCAGTTTCAACTTGTCTATTTCAAGTTACAGAGCGTGCTGCGAAGCAGCGCCTGCAGCGCAGCACGATAGCAGCACCGCACATCGACGATGATACTATCATCGTGTTCAGCGACCCCGATTTACTATATAAGGGCACGCTTTTAGGCAGTTTCAACTTGTCTATTTCAAGTTACAGAGCGTGCTGCGGCTGCAGCGCCGCAGCGCAGCACGATAGCAGCACCGCACAGCGACGAGGATACTCTCATCGTGTTCAGCGACCCCGACTTACTACATAAGGGCAAGCTTTCAGGCAGTTTCAACTTGTCTATTTCAAGTTACAGAGCGTACTGCGGCTGCAGCGCCGCAGCGCAGCACGATAGCAGCACCGCACAGCGACGAGGATACTCTCATCGTGTTCAGCGACCCCGACTTACTACATAAGGGCAAGCTTTCAGGCAGTTTCAACTAGTCTATTTATAGTTACAGAGCGTGCTGCGGCCGCAGCGCCGCAGCGCAGCACGATAGCAGCACCGCATAGCGACGAGGATACTTTCATCGTGTTCAGCGACCCAGACTTACTATATAAGGGCAAGCTTTCTGGCAGTTTCAACTTGTCCATTTCAAGTTACAGAGCGTGCTGCACGGTGCTGCGGCTGCAGCGCAGCACGATAGCAGCACCGCACAGCGACGAGGATACTCTCATCGTGTTCAGCGACCCCGATTTACTATATAAGGGCAAGCTTTCAGGCAGTTTCAACTTGCCTATTTCAAGTTACAGAGGGTGCTGCGGGGGCAGCGCCGCAGCGCCGCACGATAGCAGCACCGCACAGCGACGAGGATACTATCATCGTGTTCAGCGACCCCGACTTACTATATAAGGGCAAGTTTTCAGGCAGTTTCAACTTGTCCATTTCAAGTTACAGAGCGTGCTGCACGGTGCTGCGGCTGTGGCGCCGCAGCGCAGCACGATAGCAGCACCGCACAGCGACGAGGATACTCTCATCGTGTTCAGCGACCCCGACTTACTACATAAGGGCAAGCTTTCAGGCAGTTTCAACTAGTCTATTTCAAGTTACAGAGCGTGCTGCGGCTGCAGCGCCGCAGCGCAGCACGATAGCAGCACCGCACAGCCACGAGGATACTCTCATCGTGTTCAGCGACCCCGACTAACGATAGAAGGGCTAGATTTCAGGCAGATAGAAGAAGTCTATTGCAAGTTACAGAACGTGCTGTACGGAGCGCAGCAGGATAGCGGCACCGCACAGTGACGAGGATTCTCTCATCGTGTTCAGCGACCCCGATTTACTATATGAGGGCAAGCTTTCAGGCAGTTACAACTTGTCCATTGCAAGTTACAGAACGTGCTGTACGGAGCGCAGCGCCGCAGCGCAGCACGATAGCAGCACCGCACAGCGACGAGGATACTCTCATCGTGTTCAGCGACCCCGACTTACCACATAAGGGCAAGATTTCAGGCAGTTTCAACTTGTCTATTTCAAGTTACAGAGCGTGCTGCGGCTGCAGCGCCGCAGCGCAGCACGATAGCAGCACCGCACAGCGACGAGGATACTTTCATCGTGTTCAGCGACCCCGATTTACTATATAAGGGCACGCTTTCAGGCAGTTTCAACTTGTCTATTTCAAGTTACAGAGCGTGCTGCGGCTGCAGCGCCGCAGCGCAGCACGATAGCAGCACCGCACAGCGACGAGGATACTCTCATCGTGTTCAGCGACCCCGACTTACTACATAAGGGCAAGCTTTCAGGCAGTTTCAACTTGTCTATTTCAAGTTACAGAGCGTACTGCGGCTGCAGCGCCGCAGCGCAGCACGATAGCAGCACCGCACAGCGACGAGGATACTCTCATCGTGTTCAGCGACCCCGACTTACTACATAAGGGCAAGCTTTCAGGCAGTTTCAACTAGTCTATTTCAAGTTACAGAGCGTGCTGCGGCCGTAGCGCCGCAGCGCAGCACGATAGCAGCACCGCATAGCGACGAGGATACTTTCATCGTGTTCAGCGACCCAGACTTACTATATAAGGGCAAGCTTTCTGGCAGTTTCAACTTGTCCATTTCAAGTTACAGAGCGTGCTGCACGGTGCTGCGGCTGCAGCGCAGCACGATAGCAGCACCGCACAGCGACGAGGATACTCTCATCGTGTTCAGCGACCCCGATTTACTATATAAGGGCAAGCTTTCAGGCAGTTTCAACTTGTCTATTTCAAGTTACAGAGGGTGCTGCGGCTGCAGCGCCGCAGCGCAGCACGATAGCAGCACCGCACAGCGACGAGGATACTATCATCGTGTTCAGCGACCCCGACTTACTATATAAGGGCAAGCTTTCAGGCAGTTTCAACTTGTCCATTTCAAGTTACAGAGCGTGCTGCACGGTGCTGCGGCTGCAGCGCCGCAGCGCAGCACGATGGCAGCACCGCAGAGCGACGAGGATACTCTCATCGTGTTCAGCGACCACGATTTACAATATAAGGGCAAGCTTTCAGGCAGTTTCAACTTGTCTATTTCAAGTTGCAGAGCGTGCTGCGGCTGCAGCGCCGCAGCGCAGCACGATAGCAGCACCGCACAGCGACGAGGATACTCTCATCGTGTTCAGCGACCACGATTTACAATATAAGGGCAAGCTTTCAGGCAGTTTCAACTTGTCTATTTCAAGTTGCAGAGCGTGCTGCGGCTGCAGCGCCGCAGCGCAGCACGATAGCAGCACCGCACAGCGACGAGGATACTCTCATCGTGTTCAGCGACCCCGACTTACTATATAAGGGCAAGCTTTCAGGCAGTTCCAACTTGTCCATTTCAAGTTACAGAGCGTGCTGCACGGTGCTGCACCTGCAGCGTCGCTGCGGCTGCCGCATCGCAGTGCAGCGCAATAGCGGCACCACACGGAGAAGCAAACATGCCTATCGTGTTCAGCGACCCCGATTTACTATATATGGCTGCCACAAAAAGGCCAAAAAACGCTATTTTAGACGACCTTTTGACTATTTTCTATGTTGGGACCCTCGAAACTTTTCTAAGTCCGAATGTTCGTGAGGCCATGTTTGACAGTCTGTAGAAACCGCTAGAAGCCGAATTAGGCCGAAATATATAATCAATAGTGAACAGGTTCATGGTTTCGCTAACAAGATAATAATAGGTAAAGGTTACCACCGTAAGGCATGTGAAAAATCAGTGTGCTAGAATATATAGCACGAGCGTAAAGGAGAAACACAAGAGAATAAAAAACCCCACTTAGAAAGTAGGTCTGAAAAATGAAAATTTTCAAAGTTCATTTTTTCCGGGCAAGTTTGGTATCATTCGAAAGCTCTTGGCCTGGGGATTTCAAAAATGTAAATATTAGCTCTTAATTCCTTACCGTTAATTAGTTACGCCTAATTAAGCATTTTGAAAACACGCAATGTACCTTTTTGGCTCATATTATGGGGCGCTCTCCGAGCTGCCCCATGATATATATAATTTGCTAGCCTTAGTGACTGTAGGCAGATGTTTTTCATTGTTTCTTTATGATTAGCCTTAATGACTTTGAAATTTTTAGAAAGAGTATGTATCATAGGGGTCGCGGTAGCGACTAGAGTTGTTCGGGGGCTGGACTTCGGGCCGGCCCACGGGGGGCTGGCCCCGGGGGCCGGCCCCCAAACAGCCCACCCCCCATCCCCAAATTTGGGGCCAGCCCGTGGCCCAGCCCCGAATTTGGGGGGCGGCCCCCCACCCCGGCCCCGGGGGCCGTCCGCAACGGCGGCCCCCGGAACGGCCCCCGGCCCCAAACCATTCTATGCTTGACATTTCTGTATACACAATTTGTATTGCTCCACCTAAAACATGCATTTAATGCATAGCTGGCTGCTGTTTCCACCAGTACTCATACATGATGTGTCTGCACGCCTTCTTGCGTTTTACTCCAACGCGTAATAACGATATATACCTAAACCAAAAGTTTCACAATGATTCTGCAACCTTTCTCTGTAAATATGGTCTTGAATGAATGAAGCCTACAGCCTACTAAGCTTGCTGTCGTGCTGTTCTCTCTTGAATAGCTGAGTCGAGTAAATGACTCTCATATAAGAGACAAACATGGTTTAATTGCGAAAGCTGCTTCATCTTAGTCAGATTTTGCCAACTGCGGGTTGACGACTAGGTTCCGTTTTGCGATCGCATTGAATTTTTGTATAACCTTTCTGCAATGGCAAGAATATTAACCGAGCTGCTTGTTTCCACTGCTTCATTTTGTTTGTAATTTGACGTTTTCTTAGGATAGGGGGAAAACTGTATGTAATGGTTCTTCCTAAGAAAGCACACGTTCATAGTGGCGGTGGCCGCCCGGGGGCCGTCCATGCGGACGGCCCCGGGGGCCGCCTGGGGGCCGGACCCCCCGGGGCTGGCCACCGAAGTAGTAGCCTAGCCCCCGGCCCAGCCCCAAAATTCGGGGGGCCGGGGGCCGGCCCAGCCCCCATTTTGACGAGTCGAGGACAACTCTAGTAGCGACCCCTATAATATGAGTCAAAACGCCCCAATGACTGCCTTCAGAGGCGCTGCGCAGAGGCTGCGCAGATTCCTGCGCAAATTTTGTGCGCAAAAGAAAGTCCGTGTCGAGTTTAGTATCATTGGAAAATTTCATCCCACTAACACTTACCGTTAAAAGGTTGCACCTGCCGGCAGTTATGCCGGCGATGTTTTTTTCCGGTGTCTCCGTTTTACCCTCGTATGTCACCATTTTATAGCCTCTTTCACAGAATGTAGCGAAGTTCAGACACCTATTGCGGTATACCATCAATATATATAGGTTACTGACTTTCGATATATGTGGTCGCCGCCGCGCCACCGTGCGCCGCAGCGCCACAGTGGCGCCACAAAGTCGGCTCAGAACGTCGAAATGGCCAAAAGTATGCCTGGGATTAGCTTCTTTCCAGCTCTTTGTGCAAATACAAACCAGACAAGTTATATATGGTTGATAAGGAAGGACATATATCCGGATTATGACGTTTGAAGTCGGATTTTTGATATGTTGCGCCACAGCGCCACAGTGGCCCGCCAAAGTTGGTGAATGTTGGGTCCTACTTTGAACTTAGTTTTTCGCTTATTTTTCAAGATAGACTTCTCAAATCTTGCATATAAAGGTTTTTTGGGACGGAGAATCGATTCCCGCTATCAGTTTTGCTGCCCGATTCACCCAATTTGCTGGGCTGGTTCCACTTGACCGTCTGAGGGGTCAGGTCGGTAACCGCTTCCGGGAGGTCCATAGTAGGCTTTACTTGGCCTCTCAAAACTTTGTCTATAGGGGTTTTCTGGTGCGCCCAGCTTATTCCCGGTCTCCATTTTGCCGTCCGACCCACCCATCTTGCTGGGCTGGTTCCAATTTGCCGTCTGGAGGGTCCGGTCAGTACCGACTTCCGGGAACACCATATAGGACTGTACTTAGCCTCTCAAAACTTTGTCTATAGGGGTTTGCTGGTGCGCCCAGTTCGTTCCTGGCATCTCTTTTGCCGTCGGACCCACCCATCTTGCTGAGCTGGTTCCACTTTGCCATCTGGAGCGTCAGGTAGGTGGGAGGTAATGTGGTCAAAAATGAAAATTTTCAAAAGTGGTCAAATTTGGTATCAAATGAAAGCCCTAAGCGAGCTGAGCAACTTTTGTCATAGAACTGCATGCTCAAAGTGGCTGTAGAGTGCTGTGCTGGGGTAGAGGTGGGGGTCTTAGGCGATTTTGGGTCAAAACTAAAATTTTTCAAAAGTGGTCAAATTTGGTACCAAATGAAAGCCCTAAGCGAGCTGATCAACTTTTATCATAGAACTGCATGCTCAAAGTGGCTGTAGAGAGGTGTGGTGAGGTGGGGTGGGGACTTAGGCGATTTTGGGTCAAAACTAAAATTTTTCAAAAGTGGTCAAATTTGGTACCAAATGAAAGCCCTAAGCGAGCTGAGCAACGTTTGTCATAGAACTGCATGCTCAAAGTGGCTGTAGAGCGCTGTGGTGAGGTGGGTTGGGGACTAAGACGATTTTGGGTCAAAACTAAAATTTTTCAAAAGTGGTCAAATTTGGTACCAAATGAAAGCCCTAAGCGAGCTGAGCAACTTTTGTCATAGAACTGCATGCTCACAGTGGCTGTAGAGTGCTGTGGTGGGGTAGGGGTGGGAGGAAAACTAAGCTTCCATCATAGAACCACTTACCCTAACTTGCTGTGGAGCGGTCTGGTGTGAGGGGTGTCAGGGTGGAACTGAGCCAATTTGCCATAGAACCACACACGTGAGTCAGAGTATTTAATGCATATATATATAATGCTTAATGATTCTTTAACGCTTTTATGTCAACGACATGTAAAAAGTGGATAAACAAGAAATAAAAATGCTCCTAAAGAGCAAAGAAAGGAATATGAGTCAACATGGAACATGTAAAATGCTAAATATTGTCGGTTGTAAATTAAGAATAAGACAAGCATGTAAAATGCTAATATGAGTCTGGTGAGGTAGGAAAGTGCAGAAGACTATTACTACATACTAACTATATAATAGTTTTGTATTACTTGGAGACATCTAATTTGAAACGAGATGTATGAGAGTGATTTAATTTTCCAAAGATTGTTTGATTGGTTTTTGAGAGCATAGTAAGCACTCCGTAATACGTTTTTATTGCAATATAGACATATTGTGCTAAAAATCCTTTCAGATATTAAAATTTTATTAATTACTTTACACAGTCAAGCGAGGTCTGTCTTTACGGAGAAATTAAACTATTAATTAAAGGTACCATTCGAAAGAGCGGGTTGTTTTTAATACGTCTTAAATAAAATACAAAAATTTCAGGTGAAATCGAATTTTGAAAGTTTTGTATGTTTAACACGTAAACATTCTGCATTTCTGCATAGGAAATAGTGTGTTTTTAACCAAACGAACCTATTTTGGTGAAAAATTGGCCTTTTTGACGAAATTGAAAAAAATGGCGCGCTTGAAATGGCACCATTTGAGATTGTAGCCATCTGGAGTCTGGACCACACATAATGGGAAGAACCTAGATAAAACCTAAACTAATTTAATTGACTGATTCTATTAAGCACACGTATATATGTGTTTATTTCACTTTTCCTGTTAACGGTTAGAAAATATTCAGTTTTGAAAAGTACATAATTTTTCTTCACCGATGGGTTTTTCCCGCCAACTCTAGGTCACAATCAGGCCACACTAGATGGGTCAGAGCAGTGTGGCATATTATATCATCTTGAAGCGCAACACTTTCGTGCACAAGTAATCCGTTTTGGTCTAGGTCTTTCCAGTAGTACAGGGTGGCCCTGCAAATTTTGCCTAATTTCGGTACTTAGACTGTCCAAAATTTTCAATATTTCAAAGTCCCTAAAATTTGCAAGAAAGAAGCGAGGGTTACGATAATATAGCCTAGGTCAGTTTTGGACACTCTTCAAGATAGGCTATTAAAATCGTATATAGCTCTTACCGGTAGCCCACACTTGGAGTGGGTTTTTCCCGCTTGACTATATATATATATATATATATATTTCAATAGGAAAATATCAAAACGTAGGTACCCAGAAATCTAACCTACCTTAATCACGCGACCGACCGGTTTCGGTACCGATATGGTCCCTTTGTCAGGCGACTGCTGGCTATCACTCGCTGCAAACGTTCCTGGGGGCTATATGACTCCTTTTCGATTGGGAGCTCAGACTGAAGGCTCGGGGGACAGGGGGGCGCCTGAGACACTTCCGGGAGGAAGGGGGGCCTGGGAGCCGGGGGGCGTTCTTGTGTTCAGACACAATAAATCAGTTAAACCATGACAATGATCTCTGAATGAAATGGGTAAATGGTGTCTGTGATCGACTGTGCAGCAGATGAGAACACCAGAAAGAAGAAAGCAACACGGTGGATTAGCCAACTTTGTACGGACTATCCTCTCAGTTTAAATTGGGAGCATATCCTTCAGGGTATTTTTTATGGATTTTTTCAGGGGGGGAGGGAATTTTTAGCAAAAATGAGCCAAAAATGGTATTTTTTGGCGTATTTTACATGGTGAAACACAAAAAGTTCTCAAAAATGCCAAGGATTTAAGGTAAAATAGCCATATTTACGAAAAAATCTCCAGCGAAGCCGGAAAAATTTTGAACATTTGAACATTTTTGGAAAAAGACCTCATTAAGGGGGAAGACCAAAATCCTGGAGGAATTTCGGGGAGGACGGCATTTGGGGGGGGAGGCCAATTTCGGGGGGGGGCCCGCCCCCCCCCAGTAAAAAATACCCTGTCCTTCGCTCGCTTCAACAAGCCCCCACCTTCCGAGTCTGACATTGTTAGCATCCATTCTACTGAACACAAGAGTCAGTGGTTCCGCCCATACCTTCCCTTTCCCAGGCCCCCCTTACGGAAGTGTCGAACGTGCCCCCTTGTCCCCAAGCCTACAGCCTGCCCTCCCATTCGAATAAGCAATTTTATACCCCCAGGAACGTTTGCAGCGAGTGATAGCCAGTAGTCGCCTGACAAAGGGACCATATCGGTACCGAAACCGGTCGCTTGATTAAGGTTGGTTAGATTTCTGGGTGTTCACGTTTTGATATTTTTCTATTCTCATTGACATCTGTGTATCCCCCTCAGATCCGTGGACTGGTGTCTGCTTTGACTCTTTATTGTTTTGATATTTGTAATAAATTTGATACACAATATACGTACAATTAAAATCAAGTATAGGTTTTGGGTGGGACTATCTTTCCTACATATTTTAGCGAGTTGGACCTTTGGAGTCAGAAAACGCTCGATTGTCTGCCAGAGTGGAGTTTCTGAGCTCACTAGAGGCCCGGTGCCAGCTGTTGTCCACGGAGCGTGACAAGTTGGCCTCACAGATCGAAGAATTGACATTGATGGTTCGTATTTTTCGATTTTTTCCTGTGTTTTCCCTTTTCTTGGATTCATCTATAAGCTCAAACTGATTTTAACCTGAAAAGCCAAAAACGCTGGACGGTTTTTTGCTAGATTTCCGGAATTGAACTGAAGTCTACTCGTAGTACCAAATTAGTGTATAGTTTGTGGTGGCGGCTATTGTTTTCGTGATCTAAAGAAGGCAGTTGCTCCTTCTACATATTTTGATCAGACTTGCACTTTAGTATATATATACAATATGACGTGTTCATCCTGGTCTCATAAAGAAACTCACAACAACTGCACACATCATACTTTTACTAAATTTTCACGCATTTTTTTAAAACAATATGTAGCGTATTGTGGTCGTAGTCAGGGGCGTATCCAGGATTTTGAAAAGGGGGGGGTTTGACTTGACCAAATGTTTTTGTTCTCACGAAACGTGCTTAGTTGGAGCGAAAGGGGGGGGAGTAAAGTACGTAAAGAAAAACAATTTTTGAAACCATGTAATGGAGAAAGCGCCGCAGGCCCGAAAATTTTAGGCATTTTACAGATTTCGCACTATTTTATGAGAAAGTTTGAGGGGGGCAAAAACCAAAAGGGGGTTTTAACCCCCAAAACCTCCCTTGGATACGCCCATGGTCGAAGTTGCCCTGTTGTTAAACTCCAATGGTTTCCTAGCCCATTTCAACTGTGAATTTGCTTTTTGTTTATATTTAGGTACGGTCTGATAATCCTGATTCAGCTAATCAGTCTAACCCCGTTATCGGCCCATCTCCGGAAATGCAGCCGTAAGTACTACGATTTCTGACTGCAATCTACTGGGTTTATTTTAGGCGAAAAAAGTGGGTAAGGGGAGAGTTGGGGGAGACCCCCCACTAGGAGAGGGGGATAAAATTGTCTAAAAATGCCATTGATACAGTAAAGAATAGCCTGTTTTCTACATATACTGCTATAACTATGCTAAAAAGCGCTCAAAAATTGAGTTTGAGTACCAAAATAACGAAAATTTTGGAAAATTTTGACCAAAGTTCCTTAAAATTTTGCATTTTCTGGGCACCTTATGGTGAGTGAGGGGGCGCCCCCCCCCCCAACTGCGTAAAGTAAACCCAGATCTTCATGGTTGGTTTCTGATAATTTTCATGAAATTTATACCAGTGCACAACACGCACTATACTCCTATTTATAATAAAACTCAGGTGCGTCGCTTGACTAGGGGACGGGTTTTGGAACCTCCCCCTTTGGCTTGTCCAAAGGAATTTCATTTCAAGAAATTGTAGTTTTAAATCTTTTTGAAATCCCTTTTTTTTAAAATCCTGGATACTCCTCTAATGTGGTCCATGAGCTTTTGAGTGCCCAGAAGAAATCTATTTCAGATTAGGTCGGACCACTCTTTAAAAAGTTTTTGTTCCGTTCCCTCGGATTCAACGCCGCCCAAGCCTCTTATTCAAAATGATGGGTAGAACAAAAGAAAATTTTTGAGCAACTGCCAATTCTGAATTTACTTTAATTCTAATTCTACTGTAACTACTTGGAATGCACGCGCGTTTGTTGTAGGTTTGACCCTTGCTGTCAAGAAGGCGAGATAGATATCTGATTGCTCAGTTTGAGTTTCCCTACCTCTTACCTACATAATAATATACACATTGTTTTTTGGTTTTAGGCCAGTCGTCAGTGGCCAAATCAGTCCCATCAGTCCTGCTCCTAGCAATATCTGGCCAATTGGTGGCGGGAGCATCCACCCCGGCAATATCAGTGTCAGTAGCCATCACAGTTGCTTTGACGACGCAATGGCACGGGAAGCGTCTCCCCGTATGTTTCCTCCTTCTGTTACTGTGTCGGTTTTTCTTAGCTTGTGTACCATTTTAGGCACTTTTCGGCATGCTCCTATCCACTGTTTTTTGGCGGTCGCTCAATAATGCCAAAATATGTATTATTAAGTTTTCGAGTTCAAATTTTCAAAAATTTTCTTAGTTTTTATTTGTAATTTAAGGCTAATTTTAAGCTTAGAAAACAGCTAGTCGTTTTGCGTTTTTACCTTAAAATGATAAATTTTCGCTTAGAAATTTCTATTTACAGGCTTTCTATCAAAAGACGACACTTGAGTGTTGGTAGGGCATGCCGAAAGGTGGGGACTTTGGGAAGTTGAGGGACGAAACGAAAACTGGGCCTACCCTCCACCCAGTCCCCTAGTGAATTTGTCCAGGGCTCCTCCCCCCCACTGATACGATAGCCACAACGCTATCTCAAATCTCCTTGAGCAAACGACTAAGTCTATATCGGTTCGCCATGAGCTCTAGCCAACCCAACTATCCATCCTTAATTGTTCGGTTAATGGGCGCCACTACGTGGGAAGGTAACAGAAGACCGGGTAGGGCATCTGTCTTGAGGTGCACTGGTCCCTTCTCTCTGCTTCAGTCGGTGCAGTCGTTATTCGAGGTGGCACTCCTGGCTCAAGCGTTCTGTGTATTCGGGGATGAGTACCGGCACCCCTAGACCCTGACAAGGGTAGGAGTAGGTTAATTCTCCGGGGGCTTGTTACCTTCTACCCTTTTTTATCCTCAAGGAAAAATGTCACTATTATTTCATTTCAGATCCCTGCTCCACTCCTGTCCCCGATATGGAAGCTCGTCCTCACAGCGGCGATGAAAATGGTGATGACTGGGATCCTGAACAGGCAGCTGATTCTGCTGATTCTGGTTCTTCGCCGATGGTTCTGTCAGGCCCTGTCCAGCAGAGTCCACCTGGCGCCACTGCCGCTGCCCGGTCCGGAGCTCCACCTGTCCTCACTTCGGTCCGGGCAGTCGTGCCCAGACAGCCCAGATCTGGGCTAGTCCCTGTGGTTGCTCCTTACAGGAGAGCTGGAAGGCTGTTTGGGTTTGAGGATTCGGATGATGATGATGATGACAATTCTGATCATTCAGGTAGATGAAAGTTGACAAGTTTTTTTAGATAACAAAAATCACCCTGCTTTATGGTATGGGGAGTGGGGTGGGTGCGGCCCCGGTAGGTTCAATAGCTTTTTCCTTTTTTTCGTAGATTATTCCTGAATTTCTGGGTCGACAACCAAACACAGAGTCTCTTTCAAATGTAGCAAACTAGTTAATTTTTTCGTCAAGTGCCGCTATTGCAAAACAGAGCTCGTTTCCTCCAAACCCCCTCTACCCTTCTTTTTTCAAAATCCTGGGTGCGCCCCTGTAGTGTTCGTACTTTCCTTGTGTTATCAGCATTTTAGTAATAGCTTTTAAGCATAATTTGGCAAAACCGGTGGAAGAAATCTAGAAATTTATTTTGTAGTAATAATACTGATTGAACTGAATTTCGTTTAATTTCGTTCTTTTTTTGCATCACGACCGACTATGCAGTCTTCTTACACACGTATGTATAAACTTAACAAGATCTCTGTATACGTTACGTTACACTGCAGCTCTTTAAAAACTTTTGTATTTTTCACAAAGTTCATATCCTGTCACGCCAACTTGGCGAAGAAAAAAGTGTTTCAGTCTTCGTCAAATTTGAATTCCTCCAGACTCCCGCAGTTTGATTCTATTTCACAGAATAACACTGATCAAATGGGTTGTCTTTTATTTTTTGTTTTCAGCCGGAGCAGAACCAGCAGACGCGCCGCCCTCCTGTTTCCCCTGTCCCGACTGCCGCCTATCCTTTGCTACCGCAGAGCAGCTGTCAACGCATGTCAGTCGCCAACACGAGCGACTGGCTGGAAAGAAGCATCAGTGTCCCACCTGTCCCTACAGCACCAACCACAATGGTCATTTGGACGACCATATTAATGCTGTACACAGGAAACTGAAGCCTTTCCAGTGTGCTCAGTGTGATAAGGGATTCAGTCGACAATTCAGCCTTAACCGCCATCTTCGAAAGCACACCGGTGATAAGCCGTATTGCTGTGATCTCTGTGGGAAGAGATTTGCTGAAAGCGGCAAACTGAAGAAACATCGCCGTATTCATACGGGCGAGAGGCCGTTTTCCTGCCGACACTGCAGTGACAGATTCACTCAGTCTGGTAATTTGAAAAGACATGAGCGCACTGCGCATCGTTCTTTGCGTTAACTCCACTATTGTTTGTGTGCTATTGACTGTTTATTCCGTTTGTTTGTTTCCGTCATAGGCTTTATGTTCTGCGCGTTTGAGCTTCTGAGCTGAAGAAATCTTCTCTAATAGAACCAATGTCTGAAAATGCACCAGATTCCCGAACGAATCAACGAATTTCGGATTTCAGGCTAACGGTTTATTATTTTGCTGGTTTGCTGTAGACATATACATCTGTCGGCCTTCCCTTAGAGGTCTCTTGAAGGCAAAAGCTTTGTACGATTCCTGTTTCTTTTCGTTTTTTAACTTTTCAACTTAATAACTGTTTTTGTTACTAAATATGCATAATTTCTCGCTAAAAGCAAAACATTTTAGTGGATATTTCACTCCCCCCCCTCTCAACTCTCTCCAAATCATTCCCCAACTAAGACCATTTGTTTCTGGTATAATTGTTTGCATATTCTGAACTGCATAATCAGCTTAATTCTGTGGTTTTGCAATTTAAGGCACTTAGAAAGTCGTTGCTTGTCCGGGTAAATTATTGTAGATAAATTGATTAGGCTTGTTCTGGCTTCTTTGTTTTTCTTGTTCCATTATTCTGTTTTTGCTCACTTGATGTGCCTTCTGCCCGTTCTTTTTGCTGTTCACTGTGTTTGTTTGATGTTCAATTAAATTTCGATCGTTCCATTAATATATTTAGGCTTAAATTTCCAGCGTTCCATTAATATATTTAGGCTAGGTTTTTAGGATAAACTCCTGTTTTTGGTATTTTTAGGGTTTACTTCCTTTGGAGGAATGTTAATGTCAAGGTCAATGTTATTTATGCAACGGCCAACAAATGCTTTTCAAGCCAATAGGAGGGTCAAGAGTTCAGCATCTATATTTTAAGATTACTGGGAAAATGGAATGAATAGCTCTTGCAAAGAAGACTGTAATGATGTAAAATAATGTGGTAATGAATCACTAGCGTAGCCAGAAAAAAATTTCGGGAGGGGGAATGCAAAATTTTTTCGGGGGGTCTGGGGGGCTGAGCCCCCATAAGCTAAGAAATTTTTCTATTTCGTGACCTTCGTGGAATTTTTACAGAGCATTCGTTGAAATTACAATAATATTTAAGGCGCTGTGCGTGTTTGTGCACCCAAATGATGCAGAAGGTGGTTAAAGTACACAAAATGGTACTCATGTTTTAGTGCGAAACACGTACTATAATGGTATAATATAGTTATTTCGCGGCGAAGGCGCGAAAATTTTTTTGAAAAATGGTCGTTTTACACATGGCAGGAAAAAATTCCTGGGGGGCAACACAATTTCGGGGGGGGAATTCCCCCCATTTCCCCCCCCTGGCTACGCGCCTGTAATGAATGATGCTGATCACAGCTCAGGGTGTTTTTTTAGGGTTTTTCTCGGAGGGGGGGGGGAGGCAAAAAATTCTCAAAAATGCCAGGATTTAAGCTTAAAATAGCCATATTTACGACACAATCTCCGGAGCGAAGCCAAAAATTTTGAAAATTTCCCCATTTTTGGCAAAAATTTGGGCCACCAAAAAATTTCAGGAGGGGGGAAGCAAAAATCCCGGGAGAGGCGATTCGGGGGGAGGGGGCCCGCCCGCCCCGGTGGGATATCCTCTGGAGCTGCTGATTAAGAGTTGAATCCTCGTCAGTCGTCAATAGCTTTCGATTTCGAACGGTAGATTTCGCTTTAAAATTTGAAAATTCCATTCGTTAATTTCAAGTGTTAATTAGCACATTACCACATTATATCAAACACAATTGTCTGCAAGTGCCATTCATTGCCACTAAAATCAACTATACTCGGAAAATGGTGAAAATCTTCGGTGAAAACTTAGCTTAGGTGACACTTGTCATAGATGACAAAATCATTACGACACCGGCCGGGTCTACTCGAAACGGGACGGTCGGTGCAAGTTTTACACTATTTTTGGCGCCGTTTCCACTAAATATAATACAGTAATACTGTACTCTGTCGTCTTCGTCTGTATAATATCCTGTCACGAATTTGTTTGTTAGGGTCGACCGGCCGTTTTCCTCAGATCCAGTCGGCCTCATTGGCTCTGCTTTGCTTTGGATCGATATTTGAACTGAGTTTAAAATCGCTGATTTGTTCAAGTTTTATGATTTCGGCTGCAGACTTCAGAGAAGGGCTTTCTTGAAAAAATTTCTTTCAGACTACCCGGATTGGATCCAATGAACATTAGGTTCTAGAATTGATGTTTGCTTGCGGAGTGTCTTTTTCGGGCTTTTTGATTTAATCAGTTTTTAGGATGACTAAATTTAGACTACCTTGTCGTTAGATCACTCACATTCTAAGCTCGGTACAAATTTAAGTAAGAGTGATGCCAGTTTATAAACTTAAAGGCTTACGATTTGATTTTGATTTTTCCGTCACATAACGTGGCAATCGTAAGTTCAACTGATTTTAGATGATTAGCGAAAACGTATGCTGAAGACTCCAAAACCTAAATTTAGCAAAAGTTAGTTATGCTTAAAACCTGTGGTCGGACACTAGACAAATGATATAATATCTCATACGACGGAATGAGCACTGCGCCTGGGCGTAACTGAAATCTACATATATAGTAGAATCACTATAGTGAATTGACTTCTCTATGAAATCTATAGTAGAATGCAGAGTTTACCTAATTTAGGTCATAATTTTCTTCTTGACTAATACGCGGTATTGTGCATAACTTGTAGTCTGCAATTCAAGCAATTTTTGATCAAGTTGAAAATTCAAGAATTTCTACAGTCTTGGGGTAGTTTCAAATAAGTTTTGGTTTTGTATTCATGGATTATTAGTCCTTTGTTATATATGTAAGACAAAACTTATAAGAGTGTGTGTCTTTGAATCACTCCTTGAGACACCTTTTACTTTTTCAACTAAGTAATCCATGATGACACGTTGAACCTTCGATAGGAGTGTATAGCACCCGAACTGACAGTTTGACGTCACAATGTGACGTTGAGCTCTCTTAATTATTCGGCTTCGCGGTAGTTTCAATACAATTTTAGTTTTCTCTTTTATCACATAATACTTTGTCTATTTGTGAATTTCCTTTTTTGCATTCTTTTCTGCAAGGACTATTTTCCTATTTCCTAACAGTCATCCTGCTTAACACTAATATATGCTGTGCTGTCTACAACAGTACACCAACGATTAAACTATGTTATCATAAATTGGAGAGTAGTAAATACAATCCGGAAATGGATAAAGGACAATCCGTAAATCTAGGGCTTAACCAAAGCCTATGCCTACGCCTAAACCTAAGCCAAAGAGTAAACCAAAGTCAGAGTAATGCTTTAGAATGAAGACTAAGAAGGTGGAAGGCTACGCGCAAAAGGGTACGAAGGTGACTGGTTTATGTTTGAAGTTTCAGTATTTCTGTATGCCAAGAAAATGTAATGACACCCGAGCCTAAGACAAACCTAAGTTTAAGCCTAAGGCGAAGTATAAGGGTGCGACTAAGCCTAAGCCAAAGCCTAAACCTGAGCCTGAACGATGTTTGAGAAGAAAGTAACCAGGAGTTTTATGGGGAAAGTGAGAGCTACAGCAATTATAGCAGACAGTGTTTGGACAATCCGAAACCGAAGGCTAAGCTTAAGCGTAAGGCTGACGTTAAGGATATATAAGCCTAAGCTTTAACAACTAACAACATCACCAGACTCCACCTGACCCAAACAAATTTATCTTCTCCACTATATACGCTTAATAGAAACAATAATCTATAACCCCCACACTAACATTTCCAATAATCCATCGCTACAAAAACGACTTAATAAGTAATCCACGACTTCAAAGCTAATGCGAGCAGTAATCCTTAGCGCTGAAACCGAACAAAACAGTAATCCATAACACCGCGAACAGTTAACTTAGTAATCCATAGCGTTGTAAGCCGATACCGCTTCTTGTAGGTAAAGGCTCAGGACAACTCTTGCACTAACTCTGCACCGTTGGAACCAACGTTGGTCAGAAACTAGATTTTCAGTTCACTTTCACTTTCGGTTTCAGTTTCAGTTTCAGTCTAACCGGATTTCAGCTCCAGTTTAAAGCGTAAGTCGGCGTTTCTGTTCCAATTTCGGACTCTAGGAGGTGGTTTGACGCTGACTCAGATTCGCTTCTAGTCAGATCAGCAAAATCACTCTTTTTCTCAGAAACGCCAAACTGTTCTGATCGACGAACACTAGCTAAACTTGTGCGTTGAATAGAAATTCTATTTTTGGGTCGTTTTCGCATCTCACACCTCATAAATTTCTACATTTTATGATTCGAGATGTGTTAAGTCTTAATCATTTTGGAAAATAAGTCGGAATTCTTATGGTCTTTTCTGCGCACAAATAAAGAGTAGGTATGTAGCGGGCCCCAGGCCAGGCCCGGTCAATTTCTTATCGGAGCAACTGCAATGCAGAGTTAATTTTTTAACCCGTTTAATACGACATCCGAGTTTAAAATTAATCAAGATCAAAGATGATAATAAAGTAATTAAATGATCTAATTAAATTAAGCCAGATTAAAGGTGCATTCATATAGTCGGGAACGCAGAGAGACGCGTGTCGACGCCTCTGATTGTAACATGCCGTTTTAGTCGTTTAAAAATAATTGTAACGTATTCATGCTCACGAACGCATGCCCATGCAGACGCTTACGTACGCGCGTCTGCTTGCGTCTGAAACTATGAATGCAGCTTCAGACAATATTAACTGTTTTAACCAGCTGCGCGGAAATGTCCTTTGTCGCCTGCAAGAAATATGTGCGAAACTCTCCCCTTTGTGCAAGTATCGAGTTTTCATCAAAATTAGCCGCTGGGACAAAGAATGGCCTCTCTTGATAAGGCAAGACCCAAATATGGGAGCGATATGACTTATGTAATTAGAATCTCGATTAATAGAACATCGTAGCATTGTTATGAAGATTGCAATTGGTCGTTTGCTGCTGCGTAGTTGTCAAACAAAACGCGGATTAATACAGATTTAATTTGAAACATCCACCTTGCTTGATCTCGATTACAATAGTAGAAGTCTAATAAAGAAATTTTAATTTAAGTGAAATTTCGAAAACTTCGTTGGTTCTGTTATAGTTTAGGCTCATTCACCATGTCAGGCGTATTAAGAAGCCTGTGTTCTGCCGCGCTCCAATTAAAAAATCTGACAGAAAGCGGAGAAGCGAAGACCACGGATAGAAACTATGATCCCCCACCAAGTCTGAGTCAGATTGACTGAAGCAACGCCAGTCATCCAAAGAAGGGGTTTTACCATATAGCTATAGCCAGTGCTATTCGCAAATGTAAAAAATATTGTAATTTTGACTTTTTGACTCTGTGTGGCTCTGGCCCAATTTCATAAAAGTTCTTGAGTTGTGGATTCCTGAGGATTCGAGAGTCGAGAGAATTGAGATCTCAAGGGCTGCATAAAATTTTTGAAGTTTTAAAGTTGCATGCAAGTTCTCTAATGACTCGCAATCTCAATATCGAATCTCAAGTTCTCCACTAGCCTATGGAATTGGAGTCAGGTTTTCTCAAGTCTACGAAAAATTTATGCCACCCTTAAGGTCGGCACTCGAGACAGGAATTTGAAAATTTATTTGAAGCTGCCTCAAGAAAGAGAAGTTCCTGAATTTTCAAGCTTGTCAAAAATTGCTCAGTTACAGAACAGGTTACACGCAATATCGCATAATCAGGAAGATAATTATTATCTAAATTAATTAGTACCAAGGTTGTTTTGGTTTTCCATTTCACCAAGCTGCAACCGAGTCTCTAAATCAACTAAATAACTTCTATACAGGGGGCCCAAAAAGGACAGTCCGCAAGCAAAGCGAATCCCAAAAGCGAATCTAGAACCAAATGTTTATTGGATCCAATCAGGGTTGTCTGAAAGAATTTTTTCAAGAAAGCCCTTCCCTCAAGTCTGGAGCCGACATCATAAAACTTGAACAAATCAGCGATATTTTAAACTCAGTTCAAATACCGATAAATGCTCAGATTTCAATGGCAACCGGCAGTTTCCTGTTTTGTGGAAAAGCTGCACACGCGGGTTACGGCGCAGAAGTTGTAGAACTGAAATCCGTTTATTTTTGAGCTTTTTGCTAGCTCAGAACAAGCTTATATGATATGCCTTATTCATTATTGATATTGTCAAAATCAAGCCCTATTAATCAACTTCTGGCTGTTGTTTACTTTCCGAAAACGATCCCCTATCACTGATCTAGCAAGCCATTTTAGACCAGCCCAGCCGCTTCATGTAATTCCTTGACAGTAGAGTTGTTGGCCGGGCCGCTCAGAGCAAAGCAGAGCCAATGAGGCCGGCCGGGTCAGAAGAAAACAGCCGGTCGACCTTAACAAACGAATTCGTGACAGGTTATTATACAGACGAAGAGGAAAGACTACTGTATTACGATACTTTAGTTAGTGCAAAAGGGTCCAAAAATAGGGCGAAACTTGCACTAACCCTCCTGTTTCGAGTAGACCCGGCCGGTGTCGTATATTGTTTTGTCCTCTATGACAAAATGTCACCTAAGCTAATTTTTCACCGAAGATAGCCATTTTCCGAGTATAGTTGATTTTAGTTGCAATGAATGGGACTTGCAAAGACAATTGTTTTTGATATAAAATAATGTGGTAATATGCTAATTCACACCTGATGATTTAAGTAATAATTGGCAACTGTAATCAGCATAATTCCCACATTATTTTATATCATTACAATCTTCTTTGCAGTTTGCAAGAGCAATTCATTCAATTTTTCCAGCAATCCTAAAATATAGATGATGAACTCTGAATGAATGAATGAATGAATGAATGGCAGGGTGAAACCGCCCCCCTCACACGCCTTCATTGATATAAAAAAATGTTTATATCCTTCTGCATGGCGTTGAGGGGCCCACCTCTAGCATCCGTGCTTCCATTCTAATGTCCCTAGTTATAAACTCAACATAATAACATTCATCATATAAAATTAAATGGTATATATACGTATACAACTAGCTGGCGGCCCCAATGGAAGCACAGATACCTACTGAGACAACTCATAAGAACAAAAGGTAAGTTTAGAGTAGAAATTAAATTTGCTAAAGGAGAATTTCACCTATTAACCTTTTTAAAAAATGTAAAAAAAGAAAAGAAAAACTGTTACGAAGAAAAATTATATAAGAAAAGTTTGTGTATAAGATATATAACACGGGGTTTTCACATACAGAATCATATAAATATATATATTATATATGTGTATATATATATATATATATATACGCACACATATAAGTCAAAAAGCCATTTTATGTATATACTGGAATTCATCGTTCATATATCCGAGCACGGCACTCTCTTTGGGTGTGGGTAAAAACCAGCCCCAGCTCCAGCCCCAGCCCCAGCCTCGCACCAGCCTAAGAAAAACCAGCCCCTTCTCTCGCTGATCACTGTACACTTTAAACTAAGGACACTAACACATAATTACGCATATGCGTGTAGACAGTATATAAGTGCATGTGCCGTCCTTGTGCGTTGATTGTGCCTTATATACAGTCATATAAAATATATAGGCGTATTGGACATTATCTTTATATGAATTTGTACAATCAGGGAGGTCAAAGGAATTTATTTCCATTCAAAGAAATTAAAGAGTTTGAAGTTATACAATTGTTAATGATACCTACAGAGTATATATATATAATTTTTATCATAACATTCTCATGCACAAGATCAAAATTTTGAAAGTTCAATATTGGACTCTTATTCACGCACTATTCATACTGGACTTAATCAAAGATTAAGCTAACAGAAATTGAACAGACAAGATATTTCTTATCAATTTGTAACTAAATCTTAAACTTTTTATTTAAAAATCCTGAATTTTGAAACATCTTGAATTTTGAAAGTATTTCAGGGCTAACTTTACATGAAATATGTAAGTTAGCATTAGCTCGTCTTACTAATTGCGAATTCGCATTCAAAATTTAGAATTAGCTGGTAGCAGTAAAATTGCTTATAATAAAGGGATTTTTTAATTTCGTAATTCCCAAAATGTGTTCTTTTACATCAGAATGATGTCATAATTCTTGCAAGCTCGATGGAATACTTTCAACGATTATATATATAATTTCAAACTCTTTAATTTCTATTCTTTATTTTCTTTGAACTTAAATAATTTCCTTTGACCTCCCTTATTGTACAAACTCATATAAATATAATGTCCAATACGCCTATATATTTTATATGACTGTATATAAGGCACAATCAACGCACAAGGACGGCACATGCACTTATATACTGTCTGCACGCATATGCGAAATTATCTGTTAAGTCCTTAGTTTAAAGTGTACAGTGGTCAGCGAGAGAAGGGGCTGGTTTTTCTTAGGCTGGTGCGAGGCTGGGGCTGGGGCTGGAGCTGGGGCTGGTTTTTACCCACACCCCTCTCTTTACGTGTGTGACTCTCTTTAGCTTCAAAAGCATTTGTTGGCCGTTGCATACATAACATTGACCTTGACATTAACCTTCCTCTATTGTAAACCCTATCCTAAATATAGTATGTAATGGAACATTGGAAATTTAATTGAACAACAAACAAACAAAGTGAACCTGCAAAAAAGATGGCCAAATGGGCCAAAGGCACATGAAAAGCAAAAAACGAAGAAAGCATAATGGAACAAGAAAAGCAAGGAAGCCCAAACAAGCCTAATCAAACTATCTAGAACAATTTAGAAGAAGCAGGATTCATAAAAAGCTTCTGCCTTCAAAAAGTCTCTGAGGGAAGGCAGAAAGATGCATATGTCCGCAGAAAACCAGCAAAATATGTTAAGCCCAGGATAGCCGGACAATAGCTGTCAAATGACACCATTTCTGAAATGGCCAGCAGCTGTTAGAAAACCGTTAGCGTACAGACTATTAGTACCACGAGCTTACCTAGCAGTAACACTTTTGACACATTTGAAAAAACCGATGAGCAAACCGGTGAACAACCAAGCAAGGATTCCACAACAACAAAGTAACCAGAATACAAAGCAAATGGAACCTGCGCCAATGCAGTTACAATATAACAACCAAAACACGTATTATATATATATATGTATATATATACCTACTACAAAACTACAAAAAAATAAGACGTTGGATACATGATACATGATGTAAGATAAAATCAGTACCATACCATACCATACTATTACCAAGAGTACATAATACATAAGAGTGTGACAACAGGCAAGGTCTGTTATCAGCTGTAGGTACATGATATGTTCGCTAACGGCTGACCCCCCCAAACGTGTATGTGCTTTTCAAAGAAATTCGCACGCTATCTTTACGTGTTAAAGCTCGAAGCAGACGCACATTGAACCAACTGAGTAGTTGTGTTTTCGAGCTTTAACACGTAAAGATAGCGTGCGAATTTCTTTGAAGAGCACATACACGTTTGTGGGGGGGTCAGCCGTTAGCGAACATAGTATGTACCTACAGCTGATAACAGAGAGCTTGCCTGCTGTCACACTCTTATATATTATGTACTCTTGCTATTACGCATGAATATATCAGAATGTAGAAACGAATGATAACAAACCTTTTGAAGGACAAACCCACACTAAATTTGTAATGTGACTAAGCGCAGCAAACAAAAAACGACACTTCAAAAGAATAGACACATATATAAAACACAAGAACTGCCAGATGAAAACAGTGAAATCCAAACAACGCGAAAAACCCGGGGATAAAACATTTACTTTACAAAATGATCTATAGTATGGGACACCCGATCAGAAATTCTTTTCAAAAAAGGGGGGAAATCGCATTAGTTTCTCAACTTTGCGAAAAGTAATCAAGAAACAAAACAATTTGCTAACTAATCTATCTGCATTATTACAACAACGACGTACAACTCATAAAGCCAAGGTAAAGCATATGCTTCATTAGTTAAAATATTGCATTTCCGGTCAACAATCAAACGCGCAGAACATGAAACCTATCAAGGAAACAAATAGTCAAACCAAAACTTCCAATAGCATTAGAGCAGGGGAGTTAACGCAAAGAACGATGTACAGTGCGTTCATGTCTTTTCAAAGTACCAGATTCAGTGCATCTGTACTCACAGTGCCGGCAGGAAAAAGGCCTCTCACCCGTATGAATTCGGCGATGCTTCTTCATATCACTGCTGTGATTAAATCTCTTATCACAGAGATCACAGCTGAATGGCCTCTCGCCCGTATGAATTCGGCGATGTTTCTCTAAATTTCCGCCATCACTAAATCTCTTATCACAGAGATCGCACTGATACGGCATATCACCGGTATGAATGCGAAGATGGGTGGTCAGATTAGGCTGGTGACTGAATCCCTTAGCACACACAGGACACTGGAAAGGCTTCAGTTTCCTGTGTACAGCATTAATGTGGCGATCTAAATCTGTACTGTTGTTAGAACTGTAGACACAGGTTGGACACTGGTGCTTCTTTCCAGCCCGTCGATCGTGCCGACGACTGACATGCGCAGACAGCAGTGCCGCAGTGGGGAAGGATCGAGAGCAGTCGGGACACGGGAAACGGGTGACTCCCAATTCAGCTGAAACAGACAGACAAACAGACTGAAAGAAAACGAATTAAAAGACAACATCATTTAACAAAAAGACTGAAAAATTTCAGCAACAAACTTCGTGGGGGTGAAGGAGGTGACCATAAGATAATATTTTTACAGACAAATTAGTATCGTTTGTTAATGTAAACCAATTGCCGTTTCCGGTTAAAATAGGGTAATAAGTCCATAGATTAGCTTAGATAAACTGAGCAAATGTACATAGTTTAAAAGATTGACCTTGAAATCTTTTTTGACGCTTTATGTAGACCGCCAAAACGCCAGTAGATACGGTTCTTTCCTGATAGCAGGAGTACATAATAATGATAAGAGTAATGCCACTAGGCATGCTCTCTGTGATCACAGCAAAAACTATGCTCTGCTCCCTAACGGCTGACCCCACGCGCAAATCAAACCCTAGTGCCCCCCCAATTCGTACCTGGTAGAAAGGGGGTAGGCTCACTCGCTCAATGTGTTAAGATTCGAAAACACAAGCTGTGCCTGCGAGAATTTTGTGTCTGCTTCGAGATTTGGAACACATGCAAAGCGCAAGAATTTCATTGAACTGACGGATCTGATTGGAGGGGGTCAGCCGTTAGGGAGCAGAGCATAGTGGCATACTCATATCATTATGTACTCTTAGCTAAGAAAGTCTTGCTATTTTGTAGTAATATCTGAAGCGCTGCATCCTTCTCATTTTTAATAACTTTCTAAAAAGGCTTTTTGTATTATACCTTTTGCGAATGTAGCAAAATAGCAGAGAAATTAAATGAAGACGTATGCATCGGACCAATAATGTTTGAGCACTGAATTTGGCAAATTACTTCTCAATATGAGAGATCAACCGAAATTTCCTTTTTTTCACAGCGCAGAAATCGAAAGAACCTTTTTTGGATGTGCTTGTCTTACGGTTGCTCCTCCAAATGGGCAAAATGCTCTTGATGAAACACAACTTCTGAAATTGATGCCGACTGATGCCCCGCTTATTAAAAACCCGCCCCCCTACAAATCTATAAAGTCTATAGACTAGGCTACTGACCTTCACTGTCAGACATCCAACCATTGTCATCGGCATCATCATCATCATCATCAACCCTGTAGTCGCTTTCAGGGTCAGAATCCGAATCACTCGAACCGGAATCATCATCATCATCAGCTCGATACCTGTTAAAGGTCGCTCTTGCGGGACGACTCCCAGAGCTGAGTCGGGGACTGCGTCTGAGGCCCGGCTCGGCCCGACCCGGCGACTGCCCAGCGGAACCCGTCACAGCACTGGACGAGGACGGCAATTTCGCTTTGGGCTGAATCTGATTTCTGGCATCTGTTCCACTCGGAGCACTGGGGGCAGAAGAGGAAGCAGGACCTGAAACAGCAAAAATCAGAACAAGAAATAAAATGCTCCTAAAACAGCAAAGAAAAGGGAGACGAGTCAACATAGAACAGGCAGAAAACGGAATATTTTCGGGTACAAATTAGATTCGAAAGACAAGCTTCTAAAAATATGCTAATACAGGAAGGAGTCTGGCAGGAGGGAGGAATAATACAAGATTATAAACGAAACAAAAGAAAGAGGTCACTACAGCACCTCCGACCCGAAAAATTAGTAAATTCGAAAACAAGTAAGAAATAACTCATGTAGGAGGAAAACCGGAAACCACACCCCTCCCAGAAAAATTCTCCTGACTTTTTCGAGAAGTGGTATCAGAGTTGGAGGTGGACGTCGAAGTTTTCTTGACGGCGACGACCGCGCGATCGGGACTCCCCGCTCTGGTCTTTCTTGACGCAGAAGAAGACGAAGAAGAAGAAGAAGGCTGAATTCTGACGGTCTCCTCATCCACGCGTTCGCGTTGCCGCCCAGTGGAATTACTGACGCCAGTTCTGGTCTTCTTTGGGCCACTTTTTCCCTTAGGCTGGACCTTGACATCGGGAGCCGGAGTGGCAGAATCTGAAACAGTAAGACGGTGCTTTACAACAAGACAAGAGGTCGACAGGCGCAAATCCGTGACGGATGCCTGCAAAGGCAGTCGTCAGAAAAATAAATACATGATGAAATCCCACCTGCATGCTCTAAAGAAGCTCGAAGTAGTCACAAATTGGACGCACGCAGGCATTGTGGGTCTTCCAGCACCAAGACACAGAGGTACGGCTAGCGAGCATTGAGTTAGCTTGTCAGCGAGCAGAGCACTCACTTCCAACTCTGGTACTACTCATACCTCTGGCACTCCAGTATATACATATTGCAAACAAGTTGTAGAAAAAAATCGAAAATGCTCATTGCAGTCACATAAAAGTGCAATCTGAGCTATGATAATCAACGTCTACAATCTAAAGCACTAAGATCCAAAATAATCTAATAGGCTTTTTTCCTAGACCAAAATTATTGGACACAACCAAGACCCTCCTCACTTGGTTCAGAAATGGCCTGTCTTGAGGCAGAAGGAGAAGCTCGATTTCCGGTTCCAGTTTTCTCTGGCTTGCTTTCTTCCATGGGCTCGACCTTGACATCAGGGGCCGGAGAGACAGGATCTGAAGTAATAGATTGGGCAGAATTAGTGTAAGCAAGATAAGTACCTACATGACAGCAGGCATACTCCATGTATCATAAGCGTGGCACATCCTCTGTAAGCCAACAGCTGACCTTGGTCCCCGCTAATTGGTACCCAATCGAAACACGCATACTCGCAGTATCTTGTCTGTTAAACGCTCGAAAGCACACTTAAACGCAGATTCTGTGTCCATTTCGAGCTTTTAGTGCACCGTGAAGCGAATGAATTTGCCTAATTTAACTGGGGCTTTTTTACTGGGGAGGGGGGGGGCTGTGCCCCCCCCCACTTTTTTGGGCTTTGCACCCACTCACCCTAAGGTGCCCAGAAATTGCCAAATTGTTAGGATGTTCGGTCAAAATTTGCAAAAATGTTCCGGCTTCGCCGGAATTTTTTGGTCACAAATTGTCTAGTTTGGTGCCAAAACTTAATTTGTTCTCCTCACTTTTTCCAGAAGTGGTGTCAGAGTTGGAGGTGGGCGTCGAAGTTTTCTTGACCGCGCGATCGGGACTCCCCGCTCTGGTCTTTCTTGACGCCGTCGAAGACGAAGAAGAAGAAGAAGGCTGAATTCTGACGGTCTCCTCATCCACGCGTTCGCGTTGCCGCCCACTGGAATTACTGACGCCAGTTCTGGTCTTCTTTGGGCCACTTTTTCCCTTAGGCTGGACCTTGACATCGGGAGCCGGAGTGACAGAATCTGAAACAGTCAGACGGTGCTTTACAACAAGACAAGCAGCCGACAGGCGCAAATCCGTGACGGATGCCTGCAAAAAGGCAGTCGTCAGAAAACTAAATATCTGACGAAATACCACCTGCCCTCTGTTCTAAAGCTCGAAGTAGTCACAAATTGGACGCACGCAGGCATTGTGCGTTTTCCAGCGCCAAGACACAGAGGTACGGCACGGCTAGCGAGCACTGAGTTAGCTTGTTAGCGAGCAGAGCACTCACTTCCAACTCTGGTACTACTCCTACTTCTAGCACTCCAGCCCATATTGCAAACTAGTTGTAGAAAAAATGGAAAACTGCTCATTGCAGTCACATAAAACTGCAATATGAGCTATGATAATCAACATCTAAAATCTAAAGCACTAAGATCCAAAATAATCTAATAGGCTTTTTCCTAGACCAAACTTATTGGCCGCAACCAAGACTCTCCTCACTTGGTTCAGAAATGGCCTGTCTTGACGCAGAAGTAGAAGCCCGATTTCTGGTTCCAGTCTCCTCATCGAGACGTTGCCGTCCATTAGTGGAAATACTTTCGAGACTTCTGGTCTCCTCTGGCTTGCATTGTTCCATGGGCTCGACCTTGACATCAGGGACCGGAGAGACAGGGTCTGAAGCAATAGATTGGGTAGAATTAGTGTAAGTAAGAATAAGTACGTACATGACAGCAGGTAAAAAAGGTAAAGGTGACCCCTGGAGAATATCTCCATCCCTGCTTCAGGGACAAGGGGTGCCGGTGCTCATCCCCCGATACACAGCCGTAGAGCCAGGAGTGTCACCTCAAATGATGACTGCATCCGTGGAAGGGGGGCCGGCCCTTCAAGGCTTTAAGCCCTACACGGACTCCAATACAATGCACTACAATGCAATAAATAAAAATACTAGACATTTAGCTAATATGTTTTGGATAATTGATAGGTCACCAGCAATATCTAATGTTATTAAAAAGCTTAATAAACGCAAAGATGCACGTAGTATTAATACTTACGATTTTGGTCAATTATATACTAGTATTAGACATGAATGTATAGTTGTGGCTCTAAAATATGTAATCAACTTAGGTTATGCTAATAATTCTAATCGTAAAATAATTGTTTATGAAAATACTGCTAGATGGGGTCTTAATACTAAAAACGGAGTAATTTTATCTAAAGAAGACTTGCTGTCAAATATAGAATGGTTACTCAATAATCTTTATTTTTCTTGTGGTAATAAGATATTTAAACAGGCAGTAGGTATACCTATGGGTACAGATTGTGCCCCACAGTTAGCTAATTTATTTCTGTTTTACTATGAATTCTTATATATTAAAAAATTGCTGTATAAACATGACTTTAACTTATTAAGCAAACTTAGATGTGTTTAGGTACATTGATGACATAACTGTAATTAATGACAACGGTATATTTAATGATTTATATTTATTCATATACCCGGATACATTAGTACTAAATAAAGAAAATGTTATGAGTGATCATGCATGTGTCTTGGATATAAATGTAACTATAATTGGTAATAAGTTCGAATGTGGGGTATATGATAAAACTGATGATTTTGATTTTTCAGTAGTAAAATTTCCTAATATTAAAGGTAATTTTTCAGAAAATGTAGCATATAGAATTTATTTAAATGAAATACGTAGATACTTAGTTATCTGTACTAATCTTGATAATTTCGTAAGTAGGGTGTCTAAACTAATTAAACTACTGATGAATAAAAATTATTCAAAAAGGAAACTTAAATTTCATTTCTTAAATAATGTTAAGGGAATATCTTATCTTAATGATATTTTAACTAATCATTCCGTAGATTATCTGTGGGAATTAGTGTCTCAATGTTTGCACACACAGAATGTGGTATAAATGGATCTTTATGTATAACTTCACGAATGGCTGGAGTTGATCGCTAGGGGACGAAACGACCTTTAACTATAAAATTTAACTTGGGAGAATTTAACTTAAAAAATAACCTGATTGAAAGCCCCTGATGAGTCCCTCAATCGGGTTGGTCGGGCATAACAAGGCGATCCGTATATGAAACTTCACCTTCATGTATTAAATGCCATTTATGTATACACTTCAAATTGCGATGTTTTTGGTTATGTACATAACTACTTATTTTTATGGTTTATTTTCAGTTTGATTTATTTGATTTTACTGCTTTCACTATGTCGACACCTATGGATACGGTGAGAAGTGAGGATGAATATGATACGGCTGATAATGATCGCAGTGGCTCAGATGAAATGAAACTATGCTGGAATTTCAAACTGTGGTCCATAGAGGCAGGTTTATTTATCATTTTATGTATCTTTTATTTATTTTAAATATTGGTTTTGGTTTTTCTCTTTGTCCTGCCCATTACTGTCTCAAAAGGTTTTGAGGTTTGCTCCCATGAGGCGGTATACGGGCTGGTGCGAAAGCACCCGTTATATGTCAATATACACTTATATATATATATTGACTACATTAAATCTCCTTGGGCCAATATATTTTGTTTTTGTTTGTTTTATTGTCTTGTTTTCTGCCGTGTTAATTTATGTATATACGCTTTGTAATGTGTAAACCTTATGAAAACCTTCACTTTTGTGAAGGGCCCTTATGAAAACTGTCTTCCTTCTGGTTGACGGTCATTGATATTAAATTTCACTTAGTATAGGACTTATGAAAACTCTCACTCTGTGAGAGCTTTATGAAAACTGTCATCCTCCGGGGTGACGGTACCTTATGAAAACCCGAGTACGCTTGCGTCTTGGGCATCAAATTTCTTTTTTCAAAATTCAATTTCTTAATGTTTTTGTTTTGGTTATAGGGAACACTGCTGATAAAAAGCGTAAAGCGAATTCTCCGTTGACCAATGATGAAAGTCGTAGTTCTGGATCCTCTAATTTTTCTACGGTCCAGCTAATTCAAACTGAAGTTGAGGCTGCGAAAGCGGAAATCTATGAGAAAATGAGAAAAATGTCGGATGTGGCGGATGAACGAATGTCGCAAATTGAGAAAAGACTCCGCCAAGAAGCTGAGCATAGTCGACGTGAAAATTTGGTTATTCGAAATTTGGACATATCTGATCCAGACAAATTGCTGGATGAAATTCAGTCTTTTCTAAAAAATGAGGTGAAAGTTGAACTTCCAGCAAATGCTATTAAAGTTTGTCACTTTCTGAAAAGTAAACTAAAGCCTAAACCTATTATTATGGCTTTTGATTCCGCTGGTCTTGTCCATAAAGTTTTGGGCAGTGCCAGCAATTTGAAGGCATTCAATATAGAACGTAAGAAGAATAACACGAAGCCTGTTATTATTGAGAAACATCATGAACCAGTCAAGGCATCTATGAAAGGTTATCTGGGGAAAGTACGTATTGCTCTTTTAGAAAGTGACGTAACTATGAAGGGAAAAGTGGAATTGTTTGATAGACCTGGTTCGCTGGATCCGGTCATTCTTATCAAAGATAAGGAGTATACGGCATATTCCTTGCCGAAGAAATATGCTGATTTGGCTGGTGGTAGATACATTGGACCTAAAGTGTGAACTGAAAATGGTAATTGTTTGTGCTGACTTCTGACTTGTTATTTGTTTGTCAAGGTAAATAAATGATTAATGTTTTGTGGATTGGTGTTCGCGTAATCTGTTTATTCTCTGCTCTATTGGTTCATTTTTATATTTTACACTTTAATTGGGGGGTCTCCCTTTCTTTTTTAAAAAATTTTAAGTATGGTAAATTATTTAAACAATTTATTTCACATTTGGCATCAGAGTATTCTTATTCATTAGGACGAGTAGCTATCTCGTTATGGCTATTGCCACTAAAAATAGCACCAAGTGTGTGATCCAGTTATAACTGGGGATTTTTTCAGTCACGGGTTAGGTTCCCCGGGCTAGGCTACACTTGGGATGGTGGTTTTTGTGGGATGTTTCCACCTATCTATAACATCCTCCCCGTGCAACCTCTGTAGCTGTGGGTGGCGCTACAGGTTTAGGTCTCTCACCTGTGGTTAACTATGAAATTTGTCATAGAGCGAGATGCAAGGTCTGTACTAGAGTGGACACCAATGATAGTTTTCATGGATCTTATAAATCATCTTTATATACTTCAGTGTCAGAAAATAGATATCTGTCATGTGATACCAATAATGTTATATATGTGATTACGTGTAGTGATTGTGGTATGCAATATGTTGGTCAAACAAAGAGAAAGTTTCGCGAAAGAATGATGGAACATATACGGTCTATTGTAGGAAACTCTCAATCGGGTTGTCATAACTTAATTTACCACTTTAAACAAAATAAATGTAATAGTTTTAAGTTAAGAATAATAGAGGAGGTTGCCAAAATAGAGGATGAAAGTGATAATAGAGAATTATTACTTACTAGAGAAGAATATTGGATAAAATTATTAAAAACTAAATATCCATATGGTCTTAATGATATTTTACGTAGTGAGAACCCACGTATGCCGATATTTAGTAACTTCGCTAAATCTAAAAGAACTAGAGGTCGAGGATTTAGAAAACCTTCTAGTACCCAAATACACACTGACGTTATTAAATTGTATGACCACCTATGTGATTTATATAACACTGATGTACATACTTTTCGTAAAACAGTGATTCCTTATATATTTAACTTACGTAGACCAGAAGTAAGGAGATTATTATTTCTTATTGATGAAAAAGATGCTGATGGAGAGCTCAAGGATATTTTGTCAGATTTAACTATGTCAAAAATGCTTATCAATAATAAAATATCGGTGGATAAAAAGCAAGTTAGACCAAAAATGTTAATAAAATTTAGAAATAAACTTATAGATAGAGTACCGTTTAATAAAATATTCAATAAAAATAAATGTTATTGGCCTTTTGACAATAGGACATATGCCCTACCTATGGTTATGTATTCCTATGATCAGCCTGCATTAACTAAGATATTTAATTATAAGGATACAATTAATAAGTTAGATATTGATAATTACGTGTTGAATGGGATGGATTGTGATTGTAAATTATATAGTGAACAGTTCAAATGTCCCGTAACTAAACATGTAGTTACTGGTGATGTTAGGGTAGTTAATGATAGTGAAATTGAAAGTATACTTAGTATGGGATGTAAATATAGATTAAGGGTATATAATGACAGTAGTCAAGCTTTTACCAGTTGTAGTATGGGTGTCTATAGATACATCGTTAAATTAATACGGCTAAAAAACTTAAACTTTACTGAAACATATGGATTGTTTGCAGATTGGACGAATAAAGTTTGTGAGGATATATCAGATTACTTATCTAATACTAATTTGAATATCTCTTATGGCATTGATAATTATGAAATAATTAAATCAAGAATGTTAACCTTAAAAAATAAATTTGTTTTCACTTCAATTGATAAAGCCTCTCAAACGTATGCAATTATATGTAAAAAGCATTACATTCAAACAGTCCTAAAGGAACTTGGCATCATCAATAATAATGGTACTAACGATGTATATATACCAGTGGATAATATAAATATAGATACCTTAAAAAGTACAATTACTGATGAAATTAAAGGTATGGGCTGGCCTACTAATAATGCGTATATGAGTTTGCCCTTTATGCATATATTACCTAAGTTTCATAAGAATCCCATAAAATATAGAACTATTATTGCCAGTAACAGATCAATTAATAAAGTAATGTCAAAGGGTGTCGGTAAGGCACTAAAATTGATTATGGATAGGTTGCATGTGTATGACAATGCAATAAATAAAAATACTAGACATTTAGCTAATATGTTTTGGATAATTGATAGGTCACCAGCAATATCTAATGTTATTAAAAAGCTTAATAAACGCAAAGATGCACGTAGTATTAATACTTACGATTTTGGTCAATTATATACTAGTATTAGACATGAATGTATAGTTGTGGCTCTTAAATATGTAATCAACTTAGGTTATGCTAATAATTCTAATCGTAAAATAATTGTTTATGAAAATACTGCTAGATGGGGTCTTAATACTAAAAACGGAGTAATTTTATCTAAAGAAGACTTGCTGTCAAATATAGAATGGTTACTCAATAATCTTTATTTTTCTTGTGGTAATAAGATATTTAAACAGGCAGTAGGTATACCTATGGGTACAGATTGTGCCCCACAGTTAGCTAATTTATTTCTGTTTTACTATGAATTCTTATATATTAAAAAATTGCTGTATAAACATGACTTTAACTTATTAAGCAAACTTAGATGTGTTTAGGTACATTGATGACATAACTGTAATTAATGACAACGGTATATTTAATGATTTATATTTATTCATATACCCGGATACATTAGTACTAAATAAAGAAAATGTTATGAGTGATCATGCATGTGTCTTGTATATAAATGTAACTATAATTGGTAATAAGTTCGAATGTGGGGTATATGATAAAACTGATGATTTTGATTTTTCAGTAGTAAAATTTCCTAATATTAAAGGTAATTTTTCAGAAAATGCAGCATATAGAATTTATTTAAATGAAATACGTAGATACTTAGTTATCTGTACTAATCTTGATAATTTCGTAAGTAGAGTGTCTAAACTAATTAAACTACTGATGAATAAAAATTATTCAAAAAGGAAACTTAAATTTCATTTCTTAAATAATGTTAAGGGAATATCTTATCTTAATGATATTTTAACTAATCATTCCGTAGATTATCTGTGGGAATTAGTGTCTCAATGTTTGCACACACAGAATGTGGTATAAATGGATCTTTATGTATAACTTCACGAATGGCTGGAGTTGATCGCTAGGGGACGAAACGACCTTTAACTATAAAATTTAACTTGGGAGAATTTAACTTAAAAAATAACCTGATTGAAAGCCCCTGATGAGTCCCTCAATCGGGTTGGTCGGGCATAACAAGGCGATCCGTATATGAAACTTCACCTTCATGTATTAAATGCCATTTATGTATACACTTCAAATTGCGATGGTTTTGGTTATGTACATAACTACTTATTTTTATGGTTTATTTTCAGTTTGATTTATTTGATTTTACCGCTTTCACTATGTCGACACCTATGGATACGGTGAGAAGTGAGGATGAATATGATACAGCTGATAATGATCGCAGTGGCTCAGATGAAACTATGCTGGAATTTCAAACTGTGGTCCATAGAGGCAGGTTTATTTATCATTTTATGTATATTTTATTTATTTTAAATATTGGTTTTGGTTTTTCTCCTGTTACCTTCCCCACAATAGTGTTACCCATTTACCGACCAATTAAGGATGGATAGCTGGGTTGGCTAGAGCTCACGGCGAACCGATCTGTGCTTAGTCCCTTGCTCAAGGGGATTTGTGAAAGCCTTGTGGCAGCGGGGATTCGAACCTTGGACTATCGGATCCGAAGTCGAACGCCTTAACCACTCGGTCGGCACGGCACGAGACATTGTACATGACAGCAGGCATACTCAATGTATTATAAGCGTGGCACATCCTCTGTAAGTAAGCTAACGGCTGACCCCGGTCCAAGCAAATTGGTACCCATTCGAAACAGGGGTGCGCTTTACTCGCAGTATCTTGTGCACACAGATTGTGTCTATTTCGAGCTTTTAGTGCACGAGCATTGCGGGTGAAACGAATGAATTTGCCTCATTTAATAGGAACCAATCTTTGGGGGCAGGGTTGGGAGTCTCGGTCCCGGTCTCGAGCCGAGACCGGAAATTTTTTTGAAAACATCAAATTTCAGCAAAAATTTTAATTAATGCACTGAAAACTAATAAACGAGATAAGGAAACCGCATGTTTATCCTGACGTGTTAAAGTCCCTAATACTGAGCCTAAGCCTCAAATCTTGGAAGAAACTAAGTTTAAGCTTAAAACTGTTAGTCCCGGTGATCTCGCCCCAACGCCGCAACTTGGTCAGTCTCGGTCTCGGTGAAATATTGGTCTCGCCCAACCCGGTTCATAGGGGGGGGGGGTGGTTAGGGTCCCGATTTTTTGCCACGCTTACAATATCTAGGGTATGGCTGTTGTAATACTCTTGTGTATTATGCACTCTTGCTATAAGACGGACTGAGTCAGTTCAAAATACAAATTTCCAACCAATAAAGGATGACATTAAAAAGAGGAGCATTAAAGACATCGAGATCAGAAAACTTCAAGAACCAAAAATACTTTTTTGCCCAAAGCAACGCCCATGCAATAGGTAAGAATACAATGGATGAGAAATAACGGTTAAAAGTTGACGTCTCCAATAGGAATCACAACCGTAACCCATGTTTAGGCACTGATAAGATCGGCCCCAGAAGACCAGATCAATTTTTGCGTAGAAAGAACATCAAAGAAATGACTGACAAAATACCTATTCCACAACAGATGACTGGAAAAATTGTCAGTCACTCTTTGGATCCAATCCTATACAGCGACAAACGTTGGTAGAAGAAAAAATTGTTTTCGCTAGTCTATGTTGAAGCAATACAAAAACATCAGGGTATTTTACAGGGGATTATCCCCGAAATTGACCTCCGCCCCGAAAATGCCTTCCCCCCGGCCGAAATCGACCCCTTCCGGGAGTTTTTGAAGCTCAAAGATTTTCCAGGTTCGCCGGAGATTTTTTCGTAAAAATAGCTACGTATCCTAAATCCTGGCATTTTTGAGATCTTTTTGCGTTTCACCTACGCAAAAAATACCATTTTTAGGCTCATTTTTGCAAAAAATTCCCCCCGGGCCCGGGAGGGGGAATGCCCACCCACCCCCGGCGGAAAAATCCCTAAAAATATACTGAACTTGGTGGCAAGGCAAGGACCGATCAGAAGCCAAGCGTAGCCATTTAAAGCAAATTGATAGTTGATCAGGGTACTTTTGGGGATTTTTTTCAGGGGTAGAGGTGAGGTGGACTCGAGTTGTTGGCTAGAGGAGAAATTTTCCGGGGGTAAAAGAGGAGAACAAAGAAGAACAATATATTTAGAATTATATTTTGGCGTGTGCATGAAAAAACTCTAGACATAAACAGACAAAAAACCCACAAAAACGTCTGGATTAAGGCGGAAAATAAAAGGTATATATAAGTGGCATTGTATGGTTTGGGGAGGCCCCGTAAAAATACCCTGGCTGAAACTGCAGCTAAAATGTAAATGTGAAAAGGAAACAGACCTGTGCCAGAAATTGTAGAAGGAGACTGAATTGTGAGAGGGTTCTGGGAGGAGGCCATACCAAGACGCGGCCGCTTAACTGAACACGACACTTTTCCAGTCGGCTTTCTTCTCCTTATAGCCGGCTTTCGCTTCGGTCCAGTTGACTTCCTCTTCCCAGCATCAGGAATAGTACGGGTCAGAACTGAAACAGAGACCAAGTTTCATGATTAAAGTCTGACCATCTTCGTCTCCAATAGAAGCTGCCTTGCCGCGGGGAGATGCTTACAGCCTCTGGCTTACCAAATGGTTTCCCCTCTCGGGCTGCCCCTGGCTTGGGAGCCCGCATACCCTCCTTGGATCCCTACGCCGGGACAGCCAATCTGTTACCCCCCCCTCCAGCCGTGTTTTTCTCAGCCGGGCGAGGCTAACCAGCCTACCTCGCCCGGCTGCTGCTGATGGCTGGAGACGTTGAACCAAATCCGGGTCCGCGATGGCCTTGCGCAGTCTGCGGGCTGCCGGTCAGCCGTCGCTCCTACTCCATCAGTTGCACAGTCTGTCAGCTCTGGGTGCATGATGGAATGTGCAGTGGGATCTCACCTGGCAGTTTCAGCCGGGGACTGCCACAGCGGACTATAGACACTTTCCGGTGCAGTCGCTGCACCATACCTGATCACTCCCAGGCTCCCACTCCCCTCCTACCACCTACCTTAGTGGTTCCTACCCCAGCCCCGCGTGCAGTAAGACCTAGCCCGCCCTCCACCACGTCAACCAACACGACAGGCTCCGTCAGTCGTCGCGGTGAAAACGTTCACCGGCCCCGCAGCGAGCTCAGATTTTTACAGTGGAACGCGGGAGCCCTCTCTTCCGCCAAAAGGCTATTCCTCCGGAAAATCCTGGAGGAAGAACAGATCGATGTTGCCGCTATCCAGGAAACCTGGTTAACAGAGGGAGACCAGTTGCGACTCCCGGACTTCAACGAAGAACACTGCTACAGGAAACGGGACCGGCGACTGACTACCCAAAAGCCTGTCGGGGGCGGAACCGCTCTGCTCGTGCGGAAGGGCATCGACTATCTGCGTATCGACACTTCACTGACTGCGACCTCGGACGACTCCACTGACCTGGGTTTACTTTATTTGGGGGGGGTGGGGGGGGGTGCCCCCCCTTTTTGGGTTCACCCCCCACTCGAGCACCTCTCCCCCCCCCCCCCCACTCGGCCCCACCCCCACATTTTTGGGCTCCCCCCTCTCACCCTAAGAAGCCTTGAAATTACCAAATTTTTAGGATTTTTTGTCAAAATTTTCAAAAATTTTCCGGCTTAGCCGGAAATTTTTGATCAAAAATCGCCTTTTTTGGTGCTAAAACTTGATTTTTGAGCACTTTTAAGCATAGTTATAGCAGTGTATGTGGAAAACAGGCTGTTTATACTGCATTTTTAGCATTTTTGGCCCATTTTATTTCCCCCCACGTGTCGACCACCCCCCCCCCACTCCTCCCCCCCACTTATTTTTGCCTAAAATAAACCCAGCTGACGCCGTTGCGGTGCGACTTCAAGTAAACGGGAACCTAATACCAGTCACCTCCGTGTACGTACCTCCGATCATCCGTACCGCGGACAACCAGCGCTCCCAGTCCTTCGACCCTGGACAACTCCCCAGCACCAGCAGCACTATCCTCTTGGGCGACTTCAATGCCCATAGCGTACTGTGGGATCCATTCCAACCGGCCAACAGCATAGGCGAGGATCTGGAGGACTGGATCACTGAGAACAATCTGGTGATCGCCAACTCTGGAATCTCAACGAAAGCTACAGCCCAGTCAGTGCCAGACCTGACAGTTCTGGGGAACAGATGGGATGGAAAGTTTGTATGGTCACTGCTCGAAGATACAGTCTCCGACCATATGCCCATCTGCCTACGCCTAAACTGCGTCACCAGCCACAGAAATCAGAAGAAGCCCATGCGCTACAACTTCAGGAAAGCTGACTGAGCTAAATTCAGGAAAATCCTGGACGACCAGCTGTCCCTTCGCCTACCACCTGAAGAAGAACAAACTGCACACAACCTGATGTCCGCCATCTCAGCATTCTTCCATGTAGCCGCGAAGGCTGCAATTCCGAAAAACCGCCTGAAGGACGCCAAAGCCTTCTAGTGCCCTGAACTCAGCGATCAGGCAAGGCTGCGCAGGAACCTGCAAGAGCAGGCAAACAACGATGACCAGGCGAAACGGCAATGGACTGCTGAGCCCCGGAAGCTGCGGGAGATGATCGTCGTTGCTGCTCCAGTCAGCCCTGAATGTCCTCCACAGATGGTCCAGGAAGTGGCATATGCAGGTCAATGTGGGAAAATGCGAATGGATGGCCTTCACTACACACAATGCAGAAGCCAAACGCCGTCTCAGCCTCGATTCCAACGGAGAACCGATCCCTTGTCGGGACACCGTCACCTTTCTGGGTGTCACGTTTGACGGCCTCCTCAACTTCGGTTCGCATGTCACCAACCTCTAAGTCAAGCTGACCTCTCGGATGCGGTTGCTGTCATCCCTGTCTGGGAAGGACTGGGGACTGACCAAAGAGGATCTCAGGACAGTCTACGTCACTTTCGTCCGGTCTGCCCTTGAATACTGTGCGGGCGTGTGGGGCCTCAATGCAGCCTCCACCTACACCTGCACGGCAGAAAAGATCCAGAACAGGGCGTGTCGACTGGTGACTGGTTGCCACAGTGCGTCCCCTCTTGAGGTCCTGCAAATGGACGCAGGTATAATGCCACTCAAACTCCGGATACAGTTTCTGGCAGCGAAATCGTAGGAAAAGAACCAGCGCCAGCCAGAAAACAGCCACCAGTTCCGGACAATCCAACCGCCGGCAGGCCGCCAACGAACTCTCAAATCCCAGCCTAGCTGGCGATCCAGGTCGCCGGCAACCTCTGAACTCACCGGACTAAATAGACTCCCAAGAGAACCTCTGCGCAGACTTCCCCCCCCATGCCTCCCTGGGGACAATCAGCACATCTCGTTACCGATGACTTGCTCCGCCTCACATGCCCTAAGGACGCGCCCCCAATGGAGAAGAAGAAAGCTGCACAGGAATACTTGACCAGGTTACCACCGGCAGACTATACCCTATGGACAGATGGTTCTGCCTCTGGAGAGACAGAAAGAGGCGGATGTGGTGTCTATGTCATGGAATCAGCCACCGGCCGACGGAGGCAATTCGCCTATCCAGCTGGATCCTTCTGTTCCAGCTACCGGGCAGAAGTTCTTGCCGTTAGACAGGGGCTACATTGGCTCCAATCCTCCGCTGGTCCTCCACCAAAACCGTTCGAATCTGCACTGACTCTCTGTCTACGGTGCAGCGGTTTGCTTCTGGTCCTAGAACTATGTGCACGCGAACCGAATCGGACATCTGGGCCTCCCTCAACTGGCTGTCGTCATTAGGGATCAACTTCTCTATAGTCTGGGTGCCCAGCCACTGTGGCATCTACGGCAATGAGCGAGCTGACCATCTAGCCCGCAACGGTGCCCGCATGCGGCAGGAAGCGGTTCCGGTCGACTACGACACAGCTGTGGCTGTTGCCAGGAGGAAAACTATCTCGGAGTGGTATTCAGGTCTTTCCCATGCATGCTCCAAATCCATCTACCGGGATAAGGGCCCAGTTCCGGCTAAATCAGAAGCTGGTCTCCTGAAATCGGAACGAACTATGCTATCCCAACTGCGATCTGGGAAGTGTCTGCTGCTGGCGCAGTACCGACACCAGGTCAATCCCACCCTCTGCACAGACTGTCTCCAGGATGAGGAAACTTTGGAACATCTTCTCCTGGAGAGCCCTGCTACAGACAATCCTCGGAGGCTCACCTTGACTGCAGTAATGGATTGGCTGTCCTCTGGGAATCCCCAAGGGGAGTTGTGGACTTCCTAAGGAGTACCGGACGTCTCTAGTCCGGCTATATGGATTCGCTCCGCCAGGCCACACCGATGATGATGATGAAGTCTTAATTTCTGGTCAGTACAGTACAGTTTGTAGAATAATATAAAATAGTTTTACGCTCGACAGTTATTAAGCTTTTAGAATTGATTACAAATTTGTCTAGTAAAATTTTTGTATTTATGTTTTTGTTTAAAAAATCACGTTTAGCCTACCAACACCGGAACAAAATTAATTCTTTAGATCAGTTTTCCAATGTACAGGCCATTGACGCTCCATAATCGAAGACTGTATGAGGAAAATTGTCTAAGTCTCAAGCGGTACCCTCGTTTCGCCCATCATTAAAATTGCAAGCAGTTAATAGCTTGTAACTCGCGGAGACATGGATGAAACAAATAAATGTATAATCTTTATATGTACAACATGTGCGGCTACATTACTTATGCGTAAAAATGAGCGAAATCCGTGACTATATATAATTTTTTCATTATGAACAACCCCCTCCTCCTCAAGATGGATTGCATACATACACTCCACAGGTGGGAGGGGGGGAGAAGCCCCACTTTCAAATCCATACGTTCATATACAGTTTTTCCTAACGTAAAACCTCCCGACAAAATCTTCACAGACCTGTGCCAGAAGTCGTAGGAGGCCGACCAGAGGAAGCGTTCTGAAAAGGAATTCGCTTAACAGACCGCCGCCCAGCCACGGCTTCATCGTCAGTCGAGTTTAGCTTCGCTCCCCATCCTGTCGGCTTAATCAAAGCCTCAGGAAAGGCAGAGACCGGAACTGAAACACATAAAAATAACGTCTTAGCTACAAGCAATCAAGAGTATATAATAACTAAGAGTGTGACAAGCGTCAAGCTCATAGTTATTAGGCTTGGGACATCATCTGCACGATAACGGCTGACCACCCCCCCAACAAATTAGACCCATCACTTCAAAGAAATTCGCACGCTATGCCTACGTTCTAAAGCTCGAAAACACAACTAGTCAGTTGGTTCAATGTGCGTCTGTTGCGGGCTTCAGCACACAAACATAGCGTGCGAATTTCTTTGCAGTGATGGGTCTAATTTGTGGGGGGGGGGTCAGCCGTTATCGTGTAGATGATGTCCCAAGACTAATAACTAAGAGCTTGACGCTTGTCACACTCTTAGTTATTATGTACTCTTGATGAAATGTATATTTTCTGAACCGAAATGATGACATCTTTCTTCTCGTGACAAATTTTTTGAAATTCCACGAGCGACTTCAAAGGATTTCAAACAAAAAAGCTGAAATTTGGTGTGTAGGAGTTTCGGACACGGGGAAAATTTTGCTGAAAAGCTCGTGGTAGTAGCATGTATATACCAATCTTTCTGGATACATAAAAACGGTACCCTTTGAAGCCGCGCGGGAAATCTTTTCGCGAGAAGAAAGGTCATATTCCGGTCCAGAAAATATATACTTTATACTAGTAACAAAAATGCCCTAACGGTCATTGCTAAAGGGGAGAATAGGGAAAAATGGCTAAAGCGGAAAAATGCCAATAGATTCGTGCAGATTGATGTCTAGCCAGCGCCTAAAATGATTGAAACCAGCTTTTTGGTGTAGAATAGGAAATCGAGTCAGCGCCTAAAATGATTGAAACCAGCTTTTTGGTGCAGAATAGGGAATCTAGCCAGCGTTTAAAATGATTGAAACCAGCTTTTGGTGCAGAATAGGAAATCTAGTCAGCGCCTAAAATGATTGAAACCAGCGTCTGGGGTAGAATAGGCGCCTCTCGCCATCCACCCTATTCGCGTGAACTCGAAGAGTTCTTGTGGAATGAACTCCACAGGTAGGCATTGACAGTTGCGTGTTTGTACCTGTGTGTTTGTGAGCTTGTTGCTGTGCATCACTAGGAGTTTCTCGTGGAGTAAGAAAAACCAGTTTGCTTTAGGTGACGGGTGACGGGATGCGAATTTAAACAAATCGATTTTGGACCGGTCCGGACTCTGGTCAGGGCGCCACAGGCCGCTGAGGCCACTTTGGAGGGGTCCTCCAATGACAATAAATGTTTGCCTCACCAAGAGAAAGCAAAGAAAAAGGGTAACCTACATTTATACAGCTGAAGAAAGCAAGTATACATTTAGGTGACAGACTGGAGCTATCATTTCATGACCGCCACCACATTTGATTACACCAATAAAAAGGGCTTTCATTTGATACCAAAGTCGGAAATTTTTTAAAAAATCGATTTTTTACCAGTCCGGACCCTGGTCAGGGCGCCACAGGCCGCTGAGACCACTTTGGAGGGGTCCTCCAATGACAATAAATGTTTGCCTCACCAAGGGCTTTCATTTGATAACAAAGTCGGAAATTTTTTAAAAAATCGATTTTTGACCAGTCCGGACCCTGGTCAGGGCGCCACAGGCCGCTGAGACCACTTTGGAGGGGTCCTCCAATGACAAAAAATGTTCGCCTCACCAAGGGCTTTCATTTGATACCAAACATGGCAACTTTTGGAAAAATCGATTTTTGGCCATTTTTGACCGGTCCGGACCCTGGTCAGGGCGCTGGGGCGACTTTGGAGGGGTCCGCCAATGACAAAAATGTTCGCCTTACTAAGGGCTTTCATTTGATACCAAATTGCAAAATTTTCAAAAAATCGATTTTGGCCCGGTCCGGACCCTGGCCAGGGCGCCGCAGGCCGCTGGGGCCACTTTGGAGGGGTCCTCCAATGACAAAAAATGTTCGCCTTACCAAGGGCTTTCATTTGATACCAAACATGGCAACTTTTGGAAAAATCGATTTTTGGCCATTTTTGACCGGTCCGGACCCTGGTCAGGGCGCCACAGGCTGCTGGGGCCACTTTGGAGGGGTCCTCCAATGACAAAAAATGCTCGCCTCACCAAGGGCTTTCATTTGATACCAAACATGGCCACTTTTGGAAAAATCGATTTTTGACCAATCCGGACCCTGGTCAGGGCGCCACAGACCGCTGGGGCCACTTTGGAGGGGTCCTCCAATGACAAAAAATGTTCGCCTCACCAAGGGCTTTCATTTGATACCAAACGTGGCCACTTTTGGAAAAATCGATTTTTGGCTATTTTTTGACCGGTCCGGACCCTGGTCAGGGCGCCACAGGCCGCTGGGGCCACTTTGGAGGGGCCCTCCAATGACAAAAAATGTTCGCCTCACCAAGGGCTTTCATTTGAAACCAAACTTGGCCACTTTTGGAAAAATCGATTTTTGGCCATTTTGGGCCTGGTCCACGGTCCGGACCCCTGGCCAGGGCGCCACACGGGTCTGGGCGAAACCTACTATAGCCTATGTTGTAGTGCTCCCACAGCCCACCCCACACACCCAATATAAAAGCTGTACCCGCAACAGATCTTTCTATGGAAGAGGTTAAAGTTGGACCTGCGACACGGTAGGGGCCCACCTCCATCAGAGTGCACCCCAGCCCCACGGATAGGTGATAGAGCAAAACTAATGGGCCATTTAGATTCACCATATAGGGGTTCCTATTCCAATACGAAACCTCAGCCCAGCAGCTCTTATGTATAGGGCTGCCTACTCCGTAGGCCCAGACCCCCCCTTTTACACGTTAACTAGTGACCCCTGGCCAGGGCGCCAGACCACCGAACAGCACCATCTCGTTTCCCGGAGATCTTCACCTTGGGGCGATGCTATAACCCCAACATGAGAACCTGGCTTTGAGCCTTGCTCTCTGTAGACCGGCTAATAAATTTTGGGACTTAGTTTTTTTCCGGGGGGGTCAAAAATCGAAAAATCCTAGGAGTACACAGACCTATGGGGGGGTCCTACGGCGAAAAGAAAAATTCGCCCTGAATTGCGGGGGATTCTATCCACAAAAATAGCAAAACTTTATAGAAATTTTAAGTCCTCCGACCTCTAGGGTGGGGGTAAAAAAAATGGAGAAAAAGTGCAAGCAGCCAAAGCACCTAATTTGCATATCTCCAGATTGGCTCGACCGATTCGGCTCAAATTTTCACAGCATGTACCCCTGCCCATAGGCTCTTCACACAGCAAGTTTGAGCCCGATCGGTCCACTCCTCCGCGAGTTATTAAAAAAACAGATTCCAATAAGCCGCAAAGTACCTTAATTTCCCTATTCTAGGTAGTGCGCTAACGCGCACTACCTGATTTGATGGTAGTTATCATGAAGTTCTTTCGAGATATAAAGAAAACAATTTCGCTTTCTACATTTTGGGTTTGGGTCGTCAACTTTAACAAGTTTGACGTATTTCCATGGAAGAGCGCGAAACTACCTAGATTTAAGCTATATATAAATGGTCTTGTTAGACAAGAAATAAAAATGCTCCTCTGGAGCATGAAAAAAGTAATATGGGTGATGGTGAGGTTGCAAAATCAAGAGAGGACTAGTCTTTAAAACGCTTAATATGGGGCTAGGTTCAAAAATAGAAGAGGACTAGGTTGTGAGCGAATTAATATGGGCACAGCTTCGCCGAACAACCCATATTCGCGGTTTATAAATGTATGTCAGTATGCATATCCATCCACGCTACGTTTAGTTTATAGTTAGTAAAACTTTTTCTTCGAGAAAAGTTTTATACTAACCAGTGCGTTTTATTCATTTATACGGAAAAATTATATTTCAAGAATAATCTTAGGACTCCGACCTTGTATTTCCTCCCTGCTTGAACCAATAGCTTTAGCCTCATGTCCTTAGATATCTTCTCGTTGCTTGCCGCAGTTCAACCCGACCAAATGATGATAATTTACGCACACATGTATTCCTAGCTAGTCTAACAGAGTACGTATATGCAAACAACTCTATTCAATGAGTACGTATTCAACTTCTTCAATTTCTTATTACTGACTGAAATTGATAGCTCTGTATGCGACAAAAGCTAAGACGAAACGTGAAATCCCGCGAATATGGGTTGTTCGGCGAAGCTGTGCCCATATTAATTCGCTCACAACCTAGTCCTCTTCTATTTTTGAACCTAGCCCCATATTAAGCGTTTTAAAGACTAGTCCTCTCTTGATTTTGCAACCTCACCATCACCCATATTACTTTTTTCATGCTCCAGAGGAGCATTTTTATTTCTTGTCCTTCTGTCATTTTAAAGGATCCCTTTCCAGCAATGCGGTAATGGCTACAAGGAGCTTGAACAGTGCCGTAGGTAGAGCAGAAAACTGATTATATATATATAGTACCACTGAATTCTCACCTCCGCCCCAAGCTTCGGCCGCTGCAACCTGTGTTTGTGGGTAGTACAAGGATAAAACTTTTTCGCCTCCCCAAAAAGTTCGACAGTATGCCTATCGTGTTCAGCGACACGGATTTACTATATGGATACCGCCATATGGGAGAAAAACGTTGTTTTAGGCGGTTTGACCAGTGGTCAGTAGGCCCCATAGACCAAAGTGACGACTGGTCACTTCCCTCGATTTCGGCAATATGCCCATTGAAACGAGCGTAGTCGATTTACAATACATGCCCCCAACCAAAGCGCCGAAAAAAGCTGTTTTAAGGGGTTTGACCACTGGTCAATAGGCCCCATAGGCCGTAGTATCAGTGGTCACTTCCCTCCATTTCGGCAATATGCCCATTGAAACGAGCGTAGTCGATTTACTATATATGTCCCCGACCAAAACGCCGAAAACCGCAGTTTTAGGCCGTTTGACCAGTGGTTAATAGGCCCCGTAGGCTGTAGTGACCAGTGGTCACTTCCGTCGGTTTCGGCGATATGCCCATTGAAACGAGCGTAGTCGATTTACCATATATGCCCTCGACCAAAACGCCGAAAACCGCAGTTTTAGGCCGTTTGACCAGTGGTCAATAGGCCCCTTAGGCTGTAGTGACCAGTGGTCACTGCCGTCGGTTTCGGCGATATGCCCATTGAAACGAGCGTAGTCGATTTACTATATATGCCCCCGTCCAAAATGCCGAAAAACGCAGTTTTAGGCCGTTTGATCAGTGGTCAATAGGCCCCATAGGCTGTTGTGACCAGTGGTCACTTCCGTCGGTTTCGGCGATATGCCCATTGAAACGAGCGTAGTCGATTTACTATATATGCCCCCGACCAAAATGCCGAAAACGCAGTTTTAGGCCGTTTGACCAGTGGTCAATAGGCCCCATAGGCTGTAGTGACCAGTGGTCACTTCCGTCGGTTTCGGCGATATGCTCATTGAAACGAGCGTAGTCGATTTACTATACATGCCCCCAACCAAAACGCCGAAAAACGCAGTTTTAGGCTGTTTGACCAGTGGTCAATAGGCCCCGTAGGCTGTAGTGACCAGTGGTCACTTCCGTCGGTTTCGGCGATATGCCCATTGAAACGAGCGTAGTCGATTTACTATATATGCCCCCGACCAAGACGCCGAAAAAAGCTGTTTATAGTGAGTTGTCCCTACTTTGACCCTGGGCGAGGAGCCATGCTGACCAGTGGTCACTTCGGGCGGTATCGGCAGTATGCTCATCGTTTTCAGCGACCCCGATTTACTATATATGGGAACCACCCCGAGGCCGAAAAACGCCATTTTTAGTGACTTTTAGACCATTTCTGGTAAAAGTGGGACTTAGAAACTTTTCGCCAAAACAGGCCAAAAAATGCAAAGTTTGGGCCCATCTCCTGAAAGCTAGGGAGCAAAATTAAAAAATCCCCCTCGTTACTTTATGCACCCCTACTGGTAATTTTCAACAAAAGATACTAGACCTCTCCAGCTTCTACCCAGTTCTAGAAAAGTGTGACCAAAATTTGCGAAAAATAGCGAAAGTCCGACTTTGGGACCTTGGCACAGAGCCAAAATTGGCCAGGTGCCAAAATGACCCAAAAAAGGTAGCATGGGGGGATCCTGTCTACCAACATATAATAGTAGTATGGTGCCAAAATGCCCACATCGTTCCAACACTTAGCCGTAAAATGCATTTCCAATAAGCGTTATTCACCGAGAAAAAAACAAACGCACGGTAACTATCGCCTAGTGCAAAAATTCGAAGTTTCGAATTCGAACCAAAAGTATGGTGGTACTTGTAGTACAACTCGAGTTGTTTACGCTGGTAACCTTTTTACCACTACCGGACCTCTAATTAGCTGGCACCAGGCCAACACGGTCTCCAGGGGGCCGCGCAGACGCCTTTATACCCATATTATGTAGGGGCGCTATCGCGCCCCTACATAATAAAGAGCCGTGAAACAAGTTACAAAAATGTGCCTATTGTCGGTTGTAAAAATTTATGCACCCAAAAAATCACATGAGAAAGCAAACATCGCGTGAGGGAGGATGTTTTGGAAACTCATCCCGTAAAAAATAGCATGCTATCATGCCATGTCTACAAAAGCCACTACGAAGCACAGAAATGGGCAAAAAATCACCAAAAGTGAACTAACAAGTTCAATATAGTGATAGCAAGACTACAAAATAACTAAGAGTGTGACAAGCGTCAAGCTCATAGTTATTAGGCTTGTGGACATGATCTGCACGATAACTGCTGACCCCCCCACAAATTAGACCCATCACTTCAAAGAAATTCGCACGCTATGCCTACGTTCTAAAGCTCGAAAACAACTACTCAGTTGGTTCAATGTTCGTCTGTTGCGAGCTTCAGCACACAAGCATAGCGTGCGAATTTCTTTGAAGTGACGGGTCTAATTTGTGGGGGGGTCAGCCGTTATCGTGCATATCATGTCCCCAAGCCTAATAGCTAAGAGCTTGACGCTTGTCACACTGTGTTTTTTTCGTCCGAACTTTTTGCGGTCCGTGGCGCAGTGCCCCAAAATTTTTTTGCGTAATTTGGAAAAAAATTGCGCCACGCCTGTTTTTGCTCAAAAAACAGATTTTATACTTTATTTAACGTTTTAAAGCATTTTAAATGCTTAATTTATCGTTTTGCCATGCCAACAGGAGCCTTAGAAAATTTTACGCAATTTAGCGCGAAAGTGCGTGAATAGAATATATATATATATATATATATATATATATATATATATATATGAAACATTTATCAGCAGGAATTTGTTGAAAATTTGGACTTCGGAACTGTGAGTGTGTTTTCGCAAGAAATTTGTCTTCTGAAAAACATTTTTCGCGATTCACTATCTTGTTTTCGACATAAATGAATACAGCGTATTTTGATTATTTAACATTACGTCGTTGTACGACATTAAAGAAAGATCAGAGACGGATACGCTAAAGAAAGAACGATAATGTTAAAGCTGGGAAAGAAATAAGAACAATTACGTAGATGCGCCGAAGGCGCAAAAATTTTTCAAGAATGTCTTTTGTAGTTCAAAACTTTTCAAGAATTAATAAATTGTTGATTCAGAAACCGTCCATTTTCGTGTGTTCCAAGAAAATTGAGCGGCCACGTGCGAGGGGTAAGTTTCGCAGAGCTGAACAGATTACATCTACAATTTTCTTTTTTAATCAACGTACGGTTCCTGCACTTGATGTGTTGTATAAAATGCTTTGATGCCCCAAACAATTTTGCAAAGGCACTTTTGAATTAGTGGAAAACAAAACATAGCTGATACAATACAACGCTTTAGCGTCAACATCAATCAACAAAGAACAGCCATAAAGTTTTGGAGTAAACTCAAATAAGCAAATGTACACACAAGGCGGGGGTCTGGGGGCGGCATCCCCCAGCAAAAATTAGGAGAAGTTTTAAATTTTTGACTCCAAATCGCATTTTTTAAGCATATTTTGGCTCAAAAATGTTTGCGTACTGTGGCGCAACGGCCCAAAATTTTTGCGTATTTCAGAAAAAAATTGCGTAATTTCGCAGTTTGTGGCGCAAAAAAACCCAGGTCACACTCTTAGTTATTATGTACTCTTGGTGATAGGGAGTGGTTGGGGGGCATGGGATAATGAGGGCTTTCACCTGTACTGCTGACAGAGTCAGCGTCTATGGACGCATCCAAGTCAGACAAAAGCGGAGTCTCAGCACCACAAGACTGGGTGGTGCATGTCTTCTTTCTTGCGAACTGAACTCTTCCAGAAGGCCTTGCCTGTCGTCGACTTCCCCCACCGACCCGCCTTCTGGGGCCGCCATTCTTGGACTTCCTTCGCCCGTCGACTGCGACTGTTCTGGCACTCTCTCCAGGCGCACAGGAGGAGGAGGAGGAGGAGGAGGAGGTAGAAATGTTGTCTGAAAGAAGCAGCCAGCCACTCTGTGTATACTGCTGAGATGATAATATTATGGTACATTAGAAATTCGAATTATATACAAATTAATAGAATTCGAATTGGAAATAAATAGACTTCGAATTAGAAATAAATGCAATTCGAATTAGAAATAAATACAATTCGAATTAGAAATAAATGGACTTCGAATTGGAAATAAATACAATTCGAATTAAAAAATACTATTAGAATACGCCGTCATCCCATAAAAGTTCCCAACCAACAGGCCATCAGCTTGAACGTTTGGCGAATGGCCGAAAGCCCCCCACCTGAATAGCCCACTCAAAAATTCTGGGCTTCCCCCAGGCGAAAACCCAGCAGTGCCAGGAAAAAATAGGGTTGGCAAATTTTCAAAAACTGTCTACGGCATTGCCGCAACTTTACATCACGTTAAAGCTATTTTTAGTAATTTTAGGCATAAGGTGTAGTTAGAAATTATTTATTTATTTCCTCAACTAACAGGTAAGAAGCCAGAGTGCTAGCAAAGCAACACGAGGACAAAACTGGTAGACTCACTGGACAGTCATCTGATTCTTTGGATGCGAAAGTTGATGAGACATTGAGAGACCATAGCTGGGGTTTTTTACTGGGGGCGCCAACCACTTTTTGGGGTCCCCCCACAGTTTTTAGGCTTCCTCCACCCACTCACCCTAAGGTGCCCAGAAATTGTCAAATTTTTAGGATTCTTGGTCAAAATTGTTAAAAACTTTCTGGCTTCGCCCGAAAATCGCCGTCCCCCCACTTATTTTTGCCTAAAATACCCCAGCATAGTATGCTCTCTCCAACCCTAACCCGTCCCACTTAAAACATCACCAGCACACACCTGGCTTCTGGCTTACTTCTAGGCCAAAATTTATGGGGGAGGGCTCACCGAAAATGGGGGGCATATTTTTTGACAAATTTTTAGGTTTTTTTGCGTAAAAAATGCTAAAAATCGCTAAAGAATAACTAATTAAGGGTGTTTTTTAAGCTAAAATAGTGGAAATTTAGGTAAAAATCCGGCGAAGCCGGAAAAATTTTTGAAAATTTTGGCTAAAAATGGTAAAAAATGGCAATTTTTGGGGTTACAGTACATTCATTTAAAATAGGAACTTTTCGCGACATGTCGCCAATTATTCGTCTGGCGACAATCGCGAAAATTTAGCGGTTATCGTAGAAATTTGGCGATATGTCGCCAAAACTCGACGTCTGCGACAATCGCGATAATGTCGCGATTATCGCAGAATATTGGCGATAAGTCGTGTAGAATATTCGCGACAATCGCGAATGTTTGACGACTGTCGTGAAAAATTAACGAAATATCGCTAGTTTCCACGACAGTCGTCAAACATCCGCGATTGTCGCGAATAGCCTTTCCACGACTTATCGCCAATATTCTACGATAATCGCGGGCTAGCCTTGGCGACATATCGCCAAATTTCTACGATAACCGCAGAATTTTCGCGATTGTCGCCAGACGAATAATTGGCGACATGTCGCGAAAAGTTCCAATTTTAAATGAATGTACTGTATGGGGGGGGAGGTCGGAATTTATGGGGGGGCTTTTTATGGGGGGGGGCTCCTCGAATGGGGGGGGGAGGTCGCCGAATGGCTGGCTTTTTCCTACAGGGGGGGTGGGACCCCCCCCCAGACTTGGGTCGCCCCCCCCAGAATCGCCCCCCCCCCAGGATTCGGGCCTTCCCCCCCCAGAACTCCAAAGTGCCCGGAAAAATAGGGTTTTGAGGGTAAATTTTGAAAAATTTTTCCGGCTTCGCCGGATTTTTACCTATTTTTAAGCATTTTTTAGCTATTTTAAGCTTAAATTTAAGTTAAAAATAGTTAATTTTTTAGCTCAGCAGCAAAAAATAGCTATTTTTAGGCATTTTTCTGAAAATTTTTCTTCCCCCCCCCAGAAATCCGAGCCCCCCCCCCAGACCTGGGGGGGAACCCCCCCAGACTTCCCCCCCCAGAAATTTTTGCCTAGGAAAAAGCCAGAATGGGGGGCCCCCAAAACCCCCTTCCCAGTAGAAGTAAGCCAGGGCTTAGTACTGCAGGTTCGACCTCCCCATAAGCCGAATTAAACCTAATTTCACCGTTTCCCCCCCCCCCATATATTTGCAAATTATTTTACGAAAACCTGCCTCCTCCCATTTCTGACAACCAAACCCCCCCCCACCCGAAATCAATTAGGAAGGGGCTTCTCCGAGCTCCCACCCCCTAGGTACTAATCAGCACACACAAGAACACTCACTAGTTCTGCGTCTAGAAGGCGCCATCTGTCGGGAGGCTGGACCGAGGTCGGCAAAAGCAGAATCAGAAGCGGACAGGAGCGGCACTCTGCCGCCTGTTCGTTCCCGGGTCAACTGGGAGGTCAAGCGTTGCGGCCAAGATCGAGGGCCAGTCCGAACGGAGACAGAGGGGAGACTGGGGGGACTCTTTCTGGATCTGATCTGATTTCTCGCATTTTCCTCCGCCTCAACCAGAGCGCTCACAAGAACAGCGGACGCAGAGTCTGAAAAAAAGAAAAGGAAGAAACCGATTAAACGCAGTTCGGCTAGGAATTTAAATAGCTGATGGAAGAGCCAAGCTAGTCTTTTGCCACAGTAGTAGATTTGATGCAAAGTGGTTTAAAGTTTAAAAGTATTCCTCCCAAAACGGCGTCCTTTGGACCCTTCGCAAGTTGGTGTTGTAGGTCCAAAACTCGACAATATGACAGATATACAACATTCGCTGCGCCCGGAACGCTATGTGTATAGTACGGTGGTCAAAGTTTGCAGGAGCAGTCCTGGCATTAGTGCCTTGACATCGTGTAAAATCTCAAGAACAACTGCGTACAAAGTGTTCTGTGCAATACGATCAAAGTGAGAAAAATTGGGCGTTGTAGGTCCACACAGGTGGAGGTTAGCTAATGCCTTATGAATTGCGGTTAACCAAATAAATACAAATTTTCTCCAATTAATACTTCAGGTATTTGTCTTAATGGAAATTCTATACGTGATTTCGTTAATCCCTGGGTTCGCAGTGCCAGATTACGTTATCGATACTGTCGCTGTTATTTGATGGCATTTCGAAGTGAGTCAATTTATTACTCCAAAGTACTCCAAAATCGGACGATAAAATCGTCTGGAAGTATGCACATTGCAAGCCAGTCAGTGAGTGTACCAACTATATACCAAGATGTGCAGGAAGTTAGGTCACTAAGCCTCGCTCCAGTGTTCAGAAAAGGTAAATTACTTTATAGAAATGGTGGTGACGATCGTTCCAAAAAGCTCTAAACCACAAACTGAACTAAGTAAACCTCATATCGAAAAACGGATTTCATATTCGGATTCAGCAGGTTAAAAAACCGTTAGAAGCAGCTTTTAGGCAAAATCGGTGCCATTATGGGCCTATCACGATAACTACGGAATGAAGAGTGGCGTAATTAATTAATCACTGAAAATCTTGTAGGTTAGTTTATTTAAATTACACATAATTCATGTATTCATGTAAAAACATAAAAACATTCTTTTCAAATTTTTGACGTAATTAATTAATTACGCCGATCCGTTCGGCGTGATTAATTAATTCTGACACTTTTCATTCCTTAGTTATCGTGATAGACCCATTAAAATAAATGTCATTTCTAAACAAAAAGTGAGCCAGCGCACTAACCAGTAAACCAAAACCATCGAAACTTAGCCACAGTTTGCCCCTATTTAGAGCCTAATAACTGGTAGAAAGCTCAGGTAGGCTCGCGGTTTTCAATTTTATTAGATCGAAAACAGCTCACACCTCACAATGCAACTTTTTTGTCAAATTTAAAACTTTGACCCATTATATATTGCTGAAAAAGGATGCAACGCTCGAAAGCCGGAATACTTTTAGTATTTAGTACTATAATAGTACGTAACATGGCAAAAAGTTTCAGAATTGGTCCAACCGTTAATTCACCAGTATAGTCACATTGGAGATATTAATTATACAGAGTTGGACGGTATCGAAATCAATACCGGAGGACGAACGGAAAGAGGAAAGATGAAGGCAGGTACCTACAAAAAGGTAACTATAATACTTTGCGAATTAAATACATATATTATATAATAATAATAAATATAATTAACTACCAACGAACGCACGTAAATCTCCAGTACGTGTCTCGCGAGTGGGTCATTTTGAGACGCTCACTGCAGGTTGCAGGGGAAGCTTGCCAGGATAGTACTTTTTTATCAACAAAAAAGCAGAACATTATACAAACCTTCAGCTGGTTTATCCCAAGAAAGCGTGAGAGTGATATAATCAGCTCTGGAACAAATCTCAGCCATGTCCAACCATTCGACCCCAAATTTTGCACTGTCCTCCTTAGAAACCAGGGGGTCATAGCCTATAGTCTGAAAAAACTATATATGAAGAAAGGATGCAAGCGTAGCGTGTCTGGATCAGAAAATTAAAGCGCACCAAGACAAACAAAAATTAGGCCATAGTCAATACATTTATTGAATAATTATCTAGGGGCCAATTTCACAACAACTTCTAAGTAACTTAGTAGCAAGTCCAAGCTACTAAAATGCAGACATGTGCAGGAGGGGAAGTTCTGGAGGGGGGGGTGAACCGGCGGCCGGAGGGACCCCTCTGGGGGGGTTGGGGGTGAGCTCCAGGTCTGGGGAAGGGTGAAACTCCCCCCCAAGCACATGTATGCTAAAATGTTCAACTTTCCTATGAACCACAAGTTTTATTTCAAACTGTTCAGTGTCATATAATTTTTCCTTCAACTACCATAAGTCAGCTATGAAAGTGGTGTATATATTTCCTTTTATTCTGCAAGAGGGAGCTCACGTAAAAAGGGTTTCGTTTTTTGTTGCACTACTGCACTGCCGAACGCCCATTCACAGTGGCTCTGGGCTAATTTCCACTTACGTATATACCTTGCTCGAGTTAAGATGACTGTAAAACCTAAATGGTGGGAACTGGACAAATGCAGCATATATACGTATATACAAGAACAAAAAGTGCTCCTTCGTCGCATGTAAAATACATATCAGTCATCGTAGGCAGGTTGTACATAAGCAAAAACTAGCCTGTAAAATACATATGAGTTCCGTAGGGAGGTTGTAAATTTTAATTAAGGAAAACAAGTTGCAACCGCTTAACATATGAGCCTGTCCTACAACGAGGCTCATATTGGCGTATGTCATAATACGAATAATTTGCAGATATGTATATTTTACTTTTATATAAATACATACTGCATAAAGCTTTTCATTACAAATTATCCTTCATATAATGGTGATCAGTCATTATAGTGTGTATATGCTCAATACGGTACGCCATGAGGCGCTCTGACCCACAGCCAAGTGGGAACGCATTCTGCGTGTGTATATATAATGTGAAAGTGTTTCGAGAATGCATTAGAGGTGTGCCATAGTGTTTCAGGAAACATCAGGTTGCATGTACAGTTCAGGTTGAGAAGTCGTAGTTCACTTCAGTCCATTTCTTCTGGGCCACAATGTCTATTCATTTTTCCGTAATGAGGATGAAGCTGAGGTTCTTTAATGAGGCTTTAATGTGGAATGCACTGTGACGCCAATATGAGCCTCGTTGTAGGACAGGCTCATTTGTTAAGCGGTTGCAACTTGTTTCCTTAATTTACAACCTCCCTACGGAACTCATATGTATTTTACAGGCTAGTTTTTGCTTATGTACAACCTGCCTGCGAAGACTCATATGTATTTTACATGCGACGAAGGAGCACTTTTTGTTCTTGTTTTCCATTATTTTATATATGTATGCTCTTGAAGGTATGTATATATAGATATCTTTCAACAGTAGCAAGCAAGCCAACCACAGCACTCCACAACCACTCTGAGCATGCAGTTCTATGACAAAAGTTGCTCACCTCGCTTTAGGGCTTCCATTTGGTACCAAATTTGACCACTTTTAAAAAACTTCATTTTTGACCGAAAATTGCCCAAGTCCCCACCCCACCCCACCACAGCACTCTACAGCCACTCTGAGCATGCAGTTCTATGACAAAAGTTGCTCAGCTCGCTTATGGCTTTCATTTGGTACCAAATTTGATCACTTTTGAAAATTTTCATTTTTGACCCCATGCATGACCTCCCACCGACCGGGCCCTCCAGACGGCAAAGTGGAACCATCACAGCAAGATGGGTGGGTCAGACGGCAAAACGGAACCGGGAATGAGCTGGGCGCACCAGAAAACCCCTACAGACAAAGTTTGGAGAGGCTTTGTAAAGCCTACTATGGACCTCCGGGAAGCGGTTACCGACCTGACCCCTCAGACGGTCAAGTGGAACCAACCCAGCAACTTGGGCTACTCGGGCAGCAAAACTGATACTTGCACTTACTTGCACTTAATCCTGGAGCTAGTCGTTGCCAACAGCTGTCGGATTCCCCTGCAGAATCACACGTCGCCACTGAGCCCGATCTTGTGCCACGTCACAGATGAGTTCCCGGAAGCTTCGTGCCCAGACAGCTGCGCCGTACGCATCAAAACTGATAGCGGGAATCGATTCTCCGTCCCAAAAAACCTTTGTATGCAAAATTTGAGTCACCCATGCAGCAAAATAAGCGAAAAATTTAAGTTCAAAGTTCAACCCAAAATTCACCAAATTTGGCCGGCCAGTACCGAAAAATTACGCAACGGAGACGGAAAATCATATAGCATTTGAACGACCCCGATATGTGTACTGTTTAACCATATAGTCAGTATTACCCCATATATAGCCCAATCTGACTTATTAAGGCGCCTTTGAAGCATACTTTTTGGCCATTTTAGCGTTTTGGCCGACTTTGGCCCCAAGCCAAAAATTTTTTCCGGCTCCGGGAGGCATAAAAACTAGCTTATTTCCTTATTTTTGATTTGTACTACAAGAATATATATGGGTTTCATAGGCGAAAATTTTTCTATCTGTAGTTATTCAAGCTACAAAACCCCCTTATGAGACATCAAAAGCGAGAAACCGGAAAAAACATCACTCTCATAAGCGATTTTGGGCATAACTTTTTAACGGACAGTGGTACGGGGATGAAACTTCAGGAGCATACTGAACTCGACACGTACAATTTTTTGCGCACATAATCTGCGCAGCCTTGTTTCACACGGTCATTCGACCATTTTCACTCATATTATAGGGGTCGCTACCGCGACCCCTATGATATATATACCTAGAAACTTTTTCGAGAGGCTGAAGGGTGGAGGAGTGAAGCCTGAAGCCTAGAACTTGCAGAATCTTTGAGAATTTTCCAAATAAGTCCCCCCATTCCCAATGCGCCACTACGAGTGGGGTCCAATCACAATCCATCCATCCGTGATACCTTCATTCCGCAAGCCTGCATCCGGGTGGCAACTTCACGTCCAATTGTCCCCAGTCCAATAATGGCCAATGTCTTATCTTGCAATTCCGTAATCATTTATACTGATTTCTTTGCAGAAGAACAATTCTGACGGTCTGGTCTGAAGAACAAAGCAAAACATTAAATTAATTCTGGGGCTTTTTACTGGGGGGGGCGTCCCTACACTTTTTCGGTTTCCCACTCATTCCCAGTGTTTTTTCGCCGACGGCTTATGCGTAATGTTACACACCTCGCCAAAAATTGTTGCTATGTTTACCCCCCCCCCAATTACACCAATGGCGGGGGGGGGAGACAATACTAGCATAGTATTGGCGGAAAGTTTGGTTGGGGGAGGGTAAACTTTGAAAATTTGGCGGTCGACTCCCGAATTGTGATGAAAACTACCCTCCCCCCCGAACCCCCCCCCCCCCAAAATTCGGACCTCAGGAGCTTCAAAAAATGGCATTGAAACCATATTTTTAATGGAGATTTTGGGTGGGGGTCCTCTCTGGAGACCCCCCAGGATCCTCCCCCCCAAATTTGTTATTTGTACCTATGCCAAAAATCGCATTTTCAGACGTTTCCAATGCCAATGAACTTTCGCCTGTGAAGCAATTTTGACATTAAACATTGTTTTTAAACTCAAAACTTGATTGCTAACATGTTTACAAGTCCAAAATAAGATCAATCATGAGTCAGAAAGCCCATAATACAGTTAAAAACGCGTATTTCTCGCTAGGCGCGTAGCCAGAGGGGGACGGGGGGAATTCTCCCCCCGGAAATTGTGTTGCCCCCCAGGAATTTTTTCTTGTCATATGTAACACGCCCATTTTTCAAAAAAATTTCGCGGGGAAAAGTGTAAAGTATTTCGCGGGAAAAGAAAACCCACTCTGAAATGCGGGAAAAGAAAACCCATCGGCAGTGTGAGTCAGCCATATGAGCTAGATCCGATTTTGATAGCCTATCTTAAGGAGCGTCCAAAACTGGGGTATATATACGTATTATTGCAGCCTCCGGTGCTTCTCAGCAAATTTTCTGGGACTTTTAAATTTTGAAATTTTTTATCTCAACATGGGGGTCTGGGGGCAAAATTATTGAAAACAAAGGTTTAAAATTCAAAAATAAGCGAATATGAATTAAACAAAAATAGCATAAATTTCGAGCCGAACTGTGGCTTACCCACGATTTTGAAGAGGGAACCGAGCATCAAAAATTGTTTGCTTTCGCCAGATGGACAAGATTTCGAAATTGCCGTATATCCAAGCGGGGGGTCTGGGGGGGCGGAATCCCCCAGAAGTTGAGAAAATTTTAAAATTATGAAAAAATCCGCAATGAAAACTTTAAAAAGATTTATATAAATAAAAATTGAGAATATTTTGAAATTATCAACAATCTATAATGGCAACCTCTATTAAAAGATTTGAAATATGCGTATACCACTGTGTACGTATGCGAAATGAAATTCGTTTGGAACGCAACAAATTTAAAGAAAAGCCATAAAAGCGCCGCAGGTGCGACAAACTGAACGAAATTGAGCCAGAAAAGCGCCGCAGGAGAGAAAAATTTTCATAATTTGTAATTTTATGTTAAATAAATTGCTATTGAAAGGTTTAAAACGTTGAAATAAGGGTAAATTAAGCAAAAATGAACTCAATTTCGCGCCGAAGGCCCGAAAATTTTTGGAATGTTATGTCCGCGCTACGCGCGGACACTAAAATTTTTCCTTTACATCTGGTTTCGGGGGGGGCGGTCGCCGCCCCCCATACATGGGCAAGGTCAAATGGGTTAGCCCACACCAGATTTTTGTAGTGCGTGGGTCCTTTAGTGTTTGATTGGGGGGGGAGTTTTTCACCGAAACTTTGCTTCGGTTGCTGTTTTCTGATATGGGTACGTGCAGGAGCGCACCAAGGATTTGAAAATGTATGGGTTGCAGTTTGAAAAAATTAATTTTTGAAAAAATTTTTAAATTATATGAAAACATCTTTATTGGAAAGCTTTAAAAAATTGATTGTTAGGTGAGAAATTTTTTCAAATTATGAAGCTATCAACAATGAAAATATTTAAAAAAGAAGACTGTAACGTTGACAAGTTATTTAAATTATTGCAAAAAATCCTTAATAGAAAACTTTAAGAACATTTTGAATACAAAGTTTATAAATTTTTTGAAATAATGAATATATATATATATACTTCATATAATTTTAATTTTAAAAACTTGAGAAAGCTTTGGACAAGAATGATCCATTAACTGTTCTGCAAAATCGTCAAAACATAGATCGAAAATTAGAACAAACTGAGTATTGATGGTCGCCGCAAGGCGCGAAAAATTTCAAGAATTCAAATAAAAACGCCGCGCCGACGATTAAGATAAAATTTTTGAAAATTCGGATTAGAAAGCGTCGCTGGAGCGAAAAAATTTTTATGTATTTTTTACTTTTATATATGCAGTGATAAGAGCACATTTTTCTCCCAAAAATTTCCGAGGGGTGGGACAAAAGGGGAGGGGTCGGCATCCCCAAAACTCCGTTGGCGGCGTGTCGCGCTCAATGCGCCTGCGTGGGTCTTCTGACGGCACTTAAAGCTGAATGCGTCTGCGTGGGTCTTTCGACGGTGCATCAAGATGAATGCGTCTGCGTGGTCTTTTGACGGCGCTAAAAGCTGAATGCGTCTGCGTGGTCTTTTGACGGCGCTAAAAGCTGAATGCGTCTGCGTGGGTCTTTTGACGGCGCATCGCGCTCAATGCGTCTGCGTGGGTCCTTCAGTTTGCCTTGCGTGGGTGCGTTGGTCCAGCCTACACCAGTGTAGGCGTGGTGTAGGCGTTGCCCATGCGTGCCGCCCCCTATGTGCGCCCCTGCTGGTGGTTACCGGCACTCGGCGGGAAAATAAAACCCACATGCGGGGAAAGAAAATCCAATATTCAAAATAGAATATTTTTCAAAACCGTTAGCAACAAAGATCAAATTAACACTTAAAATTGTTCAACAGAGCCTCTAGATTAAATTGGTGTAGGCTTTACCTGACAACATTCCGTTCTGTGTAGCCCAGATCATCAAATTCTGGCACGGTGCCATTTCAAGCCAAATTTGCAATTTATTCCAAATTCTGCTTATTTTAAGTTAAAATGGGCTTAGTTTGGCTCAAAATAGGTACAATAAAAGCTTGTTTTCCACATGACAGGCATGCTCAAATTGCGGAAAATACGCAGATCTAAAAATTTTCCAAAATTTGCAGGAATTTTCGAAGATTTGCCAAAAAAACCCGATTTTTCGCCGACGCCCCCCCTTCGAAATTTTTTCTTACCCCTTCCCCAGATCGACTTTTCCCGACCCCCCCGCCTCCCTCCCATAGGTGTGACAAATTTTGGCGACCCTCCCCCCCAGATTTTCAGATTTTTGCACCCGATTTTCGGCCAAAAAGTGGCCAAAAATGGCATAAAATCGAAAATTTAGGGGGTCCCCCTCACCCTCCGTCGGGAACCCCCCCAGATTTTTTGACCAGCCACACCTATGCCCCCTCCCATTTTTTGCCAGATTTTTTTAAACCCCCACCTCCACTTTTTTGCCAGCCACATAACCAAAAGTTGGGGAACCAAATATTTCACGACACCAGGCGAAGAAAACCTGGCCTGCCAACAACAAGAAAAGACGCATGAAGCCGTTAAATCCTAGCGCTAAACAGCAGCAGATACTATAGTATGCCATATTTAATCCACTTTCATTCAAAAATACTGAAGATTTACTTTTTTCATAGATATGGACAAGTCCTCCGGGCCCTGAAGTTTTGTACCGGTGTAAATATTTAAGATTGATAGTTGAAAATAAAGACTTTACATATATAACTTGTCTGGGTGATTTTAACAATCATTCTAGAAATAGAAATAGCTAAACTATGGCATACGGATCTGGAATATTAGCATACAAGGTGGTAGAGAGAACCATTTAGGTGTAACGTGTAAGGGGGGCATAGGTGTATAGCCATGGGGGGAAAACCCACCCCCTTTTGGGGGGGAACCCACCCGCCTCCTGGAACAAGGGTTGGAGCTATGAGCTCCAAAACATAGCAGCAGAAAGCGCGACTCTTTCTTATCTATGTGTGCAAAGATCAAGTCATATGGTTCCCTCCTGCTCGTTTTATGACATTTTGAAAATGACTGGCTTATCCCTAGAGTGGGGGGCGCCCCCCATTCGGCGACCTCCCCCCCCCATTCGAGGAGCCCCCCTCCGTGAAAAGCCCCCCCATAAATCCCGACCTCCCCCATAACCCCCAAAATTCCCAAATTTTACCATTTTTACCCTAAATTTCCAAAAAAATTTCCGGCTTCGCCGGATTTTTGACTAAATTTTCGCTATTTTAGCGTAAAAAACACCTAAAATTAGTCATTTTTAGCGATTTTTAGCAGTTTGTACACAAAAAACCCACAAAAATTCAAAAAATTTTCTAAAAATATGCCCTGTTGGTCTGGCACATTGCCAAATGTGGCGGGGGGAAAACCCACCCAATTTTTTGAAAAATTTTTTATCAACCAAACAGGGAAACAATTCGACACCAAGCACGGTACTATCGAGGACGCTGCATCATCCTATGGTGTCAGATTTGGATAATTTTGCTTCCCTGGCTAGCTAGGGGCCAAAAACCCTGAAGTGCCATTTCGGTACTGGAGGATCTAGGACAGGTCCAATTGTGAGTTTTAACAGCCAATTGAACGTAAAAAACCATTCTCTACACGCACTAGCGTAGATACGGGGGGGGGGGCGGGGGGGGGCCGCCCTCCCCGAAATAATGGCTTTGCCCCCCTGAAAAATTGGGCAAAAGAAAAATTTTACGCCCGTGCGGAGCGCGGGCGTTTAACGTTATTAGAAACATACACAAATTATACATTAATGCTTCAAATTAGCTCAACATTGATGCATTTTCTACACCATAAAAAAATTTTCGCGCCTCCGGCGCGAATTTTGGCTATTTACATTATCAAAATTATTATTTTTCATTAAGCATGTTAACAAATGTTTGTATATATAAGTTGCTTTGCAGTTTTGCTGTTATCTGCGTTATTCCCAACATCATCAGCCTTGGCATAACTGGTTGATATCATCACGCAGTTCTTACGTAATGGGAGCATCCAAATGGTTTCAGTTTTCGGGCAAGACAGTAAACGTAGAAAAAAGCAAATAAAAGTACAAAATGTTGTTAGTCAATTGATAAATCATTTATAAAGAATTAAATGTTTCAATAGCGTTTAATTGCGAAATGTAAAAACTTTCTCAACTTCTGGGGGGCAGCCCCCACACCCCCATTTGGGACTTAGGGTATCGCTTTCTGTTGTAACAAGTCGAAACATGAACCATAGAAGACTTTTGAATTAATAGGACAACTTGCATATAATACACAGTGTGCATGTAATCGTTACGCAAAAATAGAAAATTTTACCCCCCCCCCCTTCAAAAGTCGTCGGTCAAAACCGCCCCCCCTGAAAATATTTTGTATATACCTACGCTACTGTCTACACGATAGACCAATAAGTTTTATCAAATTACATCGTTTTTAGCATTTTTCAAAAATTGCCCTATGTTTATGTGTTAAACTTTATGAAACCTGTCCGTTTGATGCTGCATTTTCAATGGCACATGAAATCTCAAAAAAGGTGCCTAGATCGTGTTTTAGTTTATACTAGCTCAAAGAGTTGAATTTTATACCGAAAGTGTCAGAATAGCGCTACGACAATTTTTGAGACCTGTGAGGGGTGGGTTTTCTCCCCCGCGACTTTTTGCATTATACCGGCCTAACGGTACAACCTAGAGAAGTGCATATGATCTTAAAAGAAAGATCTAAGTACGCCAAGTACGATGGTATATGAAGTTCTCATATAGCCCTTATATATAATAAAAAAGTTCCAGCCAAAATCCGAAAATCTGGGTTTTTCCCCCATGGCTATATACTTTGAGAAAAAGTTGGAGGTGGGGGTAGCCGAAATTAGGGTAGGTGGGGTCAGCCGTTTTGAGGTGGGGTGGGGTCCGGAAAAATCGGATTTGGGGGGGTAAAAATTTTTCGGTCAAAAATTTGGAAAAAATTCGCAAATTTGCTAAAAAACGTTATTTCCAACTAAAAATTAAAAATATATATTTCTTCATTTTTGCTCATTTATTCGAAAAAACTTGGATTTTTTGCAAAAAATTCTAATTTTTCCAAATAATTTCCAATTTTTACTAATTTGGGGGCGGGGTCTGGTAAAATTGGGTGGGTGGGGTCCAGGGTTTTTTTCAAAATTTCACCTGTGCTTTTTTTGTTTTTTAAAAAAATGTGTGCTGTTTTAAAAATCTGTGTTTTCCCTGAAATTCGCTTTTCGCAGTATTAACACGTTTTTAACGGTTTTTACAGCATTTATAACTATGTTTAGCATATTTCGCTCGTTACAGAAGAAATATATACAAAACAAATATCGCTTGCTTAGTCTTTATAAACGATATTTCTATGTTCTGAACGTTAAATATTTGTGTTGAAGACGTCTTTTTGCGCTACAATGGCGGGGGAGGGTGGAGCCCACCAGACGTTGAGAATTTTTTTAAAATTGAACCTATTGGTCTGAAATTCTTCAAAACTTTTCGACAGTGCATATATTTTATTCCCGTTATTTCTTGAATTTGGAAACATAATTTCGTAGAATAATATGCCTATGCAGTCCCAAATGGCAGCGTTGCTTAGAATAATGAAGGCTACACTAAAGCTAAAGCCCAGACGAAAACGAACATAAGTAAAAATAGGAATATAGATGATATTTGCGCCGAAGGCGCAAAATTCTTTGGAAAAACTTAAAAATTATGCTTAAAATCAATAAAAATTTGCTCCTTCAGGTGAAAATTTGAGTGTGCTGTTTAGTGTGTTTTTTAAAATTTTGTGTCTTTTTCTAAAAAAAGTGCGCGAAAACACAATAAAAAAACAGTGGTGGGGTCTGGGATTTGGCCATTTGGGGGTGGGCTGCCTCCAAAATTTCAAGGGTGAGGTCGGCACTTTCCATTTGGGGGGAGGAGTTCCCCACACCCACCCACCCCCCCCCACCGCACACCTGTGCCTGGGCGGGCGGAGGGGGGGGGGGGGTGGGGGCGCCAAAATGGCCAAATCCCAGACCCCACCCTCAAAATTTTCAAATTTTTGGCTCTCAAAAAAAATAGAAATTTTCCCAAAAAATCGATTTTTTCGATAAAAGGACCAAATCGATTGTAATATTGCTAATTTTTGGTTGTAAATAGCGCTTTTTTAGCAAAATTGCAATTCTTTTCTTAAATTGTTGAAGAAACATTTTTACCCCCTCCCCCAAATTTTTCCGGACCCCACACCCAAAACCGGCTGACCCAGATAACCTAATTTCGGCTATCCCCACCCCCAACTTTTTCTCAAGGTACACCTATGAGGGGGTTGGGGCGAGGGGGGGGGTACGGGTAGCCCCCCCCGGCCTTTTTTCAGCCCTCCCACAAAACTCTTTGGGAGGGGGAGGTCCCCCCCAACTTGTAGTCGCGCTGAAGGCGCGAAAATAGGCCAAAATTTGGGTATTATGAGGGTAAATTTAGCAAAAAATTTTCAAAAAATTCCAAATTTTTGGCTTAACTTAAAGTGTTTATTATTGCGAGAAATACACGTTTGTAACTGTATTATGGAGTTTCCGACTCAATGTTGACCTCATTTTGGACTTGGAAACATTCGAGTTTAAAACCACTGTCTAATGATAAATTTTCGGGCCATAGGTGTAATTGGGGGGCGGGGGCGGGGGTAACCCCCCAGCCATTTTTCCAACCCCCCCCCCCAGAAATTTTTGGGGGCCCCCGGCCGGCCCCCCCCAGTCGCGCCGAAGACGCGAAAATCGGCCGAAAATTTGGTATATATTTTTAAGGTAAATTTTGCAAAATTTCTCAAAAAAAGTCCAAACTTTTGGCTCAACGTGTTTATTATCGCGAGAAATACACGTTTATAACGGTTTTATGTACTTCTAGACTCAATATTGACCTTATTCTGGACTCAGAAACGTGTTGGCAATCAAGTTTTCGAGTTTAAAAACACTGTCTAATGTTAAAATTACTTAATGATTCCATGTTTTTCGGCATTGGCAATGGCTGAAAATGCTATTTTTCGCATAAAAATAGAAAAAATTTTTGGGGGAGGTTTGGGGGGTCTTTATAAACGCCCCCCCCCAAAATTCCCGGGGGAGGGCCCCCCCAACCCAAATCCCCGTTACACCTATGCATAAAACTGTTGAAAACGTGTATTTCACGCAATAATGAACACTTTAAGCCAAAAATTTTTGAAAACTTTAGCAAAATTTGTTTACCTCAAAAATACCCAAATTTTGGCCAATTTTCGCGCCTTCGGCGCGGCTACCCCCCTCCCCCAGTTGGGGGGGGGGGGGGAGACCGGCGGCCCCCAAAAATTTTTGGGAGTGGTTTGGAGAAATGGCTGGGCAGTGGCGGCGCCCGGGGGGGGGGGGGGGGGGGCCCCGCGCCCGGGGGCCCCGGGCCCTGCCCTTTGGGATTTGGGCCCCTCCCTTTGGAGTGTCGGGCCCCCCACTTGAAAAATTTTTCAGATTTCTCAGCTGTTTATATGCATAATTTGAGTGTTTTTAATTAATTTTTTTAAAAATCGGCAAATTTTTGCTAAAAATTGAAAAATTTTTGCTAAAAATCTAAAAATTTTTGCACAAATTTGAGATGTTTTGGGAAACGAAGGTTAAATTCCCCAAAATTCGGCAAAAATTTTTGGATTTCCCAAAAAAAGGTCGCCGGAGTTTTGGGTCGGGCGCCCCCCCCCCTCAAAAAATCCTGGCGCCGCTACTGTGGCTGGAGGGTTTACCCCCCCCCAAACCATAGGTGTGGCTGGGCAAAAAATCTGGGGGGGGATTCCGACGGAGGGTGGGGGGGGGGTCCGCCAAATTTCCCAAAAAACCCCTAAATTTTCGATTTTTTTGCCATTTTTGGCCACTTTTTGGCCAAAAATCGGGGGGCCTAGCTAAAGTCTGAAAAATCTGGGGGGGGGGGGGGTCGCGAAAATTTGTCAATTTGGCGGGGGGTCCCCCCCCCCCCCCCCCCCCTAACACATCTATGCCCCAAACCCTCACAATTATACCTATGCCCCCCGCCATTTAACTTCTGCCTTGCTTCGCGCAAACAATTTCGAACCATATGCCATAGCTTAGCTACATGGTTACTTTGTTTTAATTGTTAAAGTCACTCAGACGGTACTGCTGTCAATATTCAGGAATTGCATCTGTGCGAATCTTGAGTGTGTATGTAACTAAAAGTTACCTTTTCCATATTTATGAAGACTGGTCTTGCCACATTTGTCAATTAAATCGTGTGAGCTTGGTCACGTGTGCATGGTTCAAGGTGCTGGTTTCCTTTCGGGTATTTTTGTCTCATACGGCTTTAATCCTTCACTTATTAAATATATAGCTTTTTTAATCCCGAGTAAATCACGTCTTGTTAGTACTATATATCTTTTATTACATAGACGTGATTTTCCCCGCGGCTGCCCAACCCCAATGCCACGTCCACATACAACAGGTATTACATCTGCCACGTCGATGCTGGTGCTTGCAAGCGGCTACGTCGTGACAGGATTAGTAGACAATTATATATAAACTCATACAAAAGCATGAGCGTATATATACACACAGTGACGCAAGGTTGGCAGCCCGGGTTTGTACGCTATTAAATGTTTAAAAACTTCGACTGAGAAAAACAAAATTGAGGTTATTTAGTTTATGAAAGTACATACATTGCGTGAAACGAAATAAAATATGGCATGCAAAGGACTACTGTCCTTGTAATGCACGCCCCAGCATAAACCTGTGCAGCTGAGCTTCATGCTTTAACAATTTCGACTTAAATGTGCTCAGAGAGGAACAGATAACAATACTGTCCGGTAAACAGTTCCAAACATTGCAAATTCTATAGAAAAAGAAATGGCTTGCTCTAGACTTCTTATATCGCTTAGGTCTAATAGACAAACTATTATGGTCCCTTGTCCCTGTGTCAGGCGAATATGTAAAATAATCATCAAAGTAACAATCAAAGGCATTATACACTATACTATGCATCAAATATAAATCATACATTAACCTTCCCATTTCCAATGATTGTAGGTTGCAACGTTTAAGTCTTTCTTTGTAAGTAAAATTTTCAAGGCCATAAAGTCGTTTTGTAAATGCACGCTGTACTCCCTCCACAGCGTCAATGTCTTTAAGCAAACTAGGTGACCATATCTGGGTACAATATTCCAAAATTGGTCTAACATACGTCACAAAAAGCTTAGTAAAGAGGACTGCATCTCTACTAGAGAAACTGCTAAAAATAATTCCTACTCTCTGGTTGGCCTTAGCTCTAATTAGACTTATATGTTTAGAGAAAGTTAAACCATTACTCATCATTATACCTAGGTCCCGCATAAACTCAGTATCAGACAGAGATTCACCACCCAAAGTATAAACTTCATTATCGTTACGATAACCCAAATGCATTACCAGACACTTATTAGCTGCTACAGTCATTTGCCAATCTCTAGTCCATGCATCAATTTGAAAAAGATCATTTCTAAGCACATTTGCCCCATATGACTTGTTAACAGTAGAAAAAATTTTCGCATCATCTACAAACAGTCGAATTTCTGACAACAAATTTTCCGGTAAGTCATTAATATAAATCAAAAACAATATAGGACCCAGTACAGAACCTTGTGGTATTCCACTTGAGACTGGAGTCCAATCTGATTTGGAGGAACCCAACTTTACTCTTTGAAATCTCCCGTAAGGAAGGCCCTAATCCATGCCAGCATCTTTCCCCTAATCCCAAGTGCTTCTAGTTTTCGCAAAAGCTTTGAATGACAAACTGTATCAAAAGCTCGCATCAAATCAATATATACAAATTCAACACAGTCACCAGCATCCCATTCGCCTATCCAACATTGAGTACATTCAAGCATTGTATAAGGGTAGACCTCTTACAAACAAAGTCATGTTGGTGTTTGCTAATAAGGTGGTGCTTATTAAAGTGGTCAACCATGAAAGGTTTTACTACTCTTTCCATTGCTCTGCAACAACCAGCAGTCAAACTGACAGGTCTATAATTTGCTGCATAAATATACTTAATAATATGCTATATAAAGTACTTAATGCTTTCATGTTTTTCGGCATTAGCAATGGCTGAAAATGCGATTTTTAGCATAAAACTTGAAAAACTTTTTTGAGGGAGGTTTGGGGGGGGGGGTCGTGGGAGGGGTTGGGGGGTCGTGGGGAGGATTGGTGGGTCTAAAAAGGGCCCCCCAAAATTTCGGGGGAGGGGCCCCCCACCCCAAATCCCCGTTACACCTATGTTATGCATTACAAAGGCAATGGAATCGGCTGTTAGTTCATATATTTGGGGAAAAGTTCACATTCAGCGTTGGATTTGTTTTGTAAACATTTGCTGCTCTGCTCAAATTGTTGTGTTAACTATAAATATTTGTGTTAAGCCGGCGGCCAGCCGCTGAACGGCCGGAGTGCCAACGGCCGGACGGCAAACGGCCGGCCGCCGGCCAAACGGCCAGACACTCAGCCGGGCCGGCCGCCGGCTCAAAAGCCTTCCAGTAGGTAGACCAGACACCGGATTGGTTGTAATGGCTGAAAAGAGGACACAAAAATGAACATTTGTAATGAAGCGAATGTAATGAATAGAATTACTTGCGTGTTATTAGTTCGATGTAACAGATTTGAACCAAATATTGATTTTTAGGCGATTTTTTGCCTCAAGGTGCAGAAAATCGCCAATACAACAAGATCCTTCTGTAGATATTTGGTTTACTTCTGATTAGGTTTGGCATGAGGACTCTCGGTACTTAAAGAACAGGAAAGCACCCGTTTCCTGCATGAAATTGACATTAATTACAAGACGTTCATTTCTTAAAAATTACTATTTTTCTGAGGTTCATTAGAAGATGGTTCAAAGAGATTCCTAGGTCTTACGTACTGACGTACTAATATTGACATTATTATATTAACTAACTATTATTTGTGTATTTTCACGTATTAATTCCAATGCTTACGTACTTCTATTTACAATATGTGCCATTCGATTTCACCATTAGTTTGTGATATTGATAAACGCACATGATTTGATTCGCGAAACTACGTCTTGCCGACATTGCATTCGGCGGGAATTAATTAACGCGAAACGTTTACCTTTTGAAATCATGGAGTGACATAAAAAGTTTGCATAGAGATTACCATTATTCGTGATAACGGTACAAACCAGAGTGCAATTGGTTGCCCAGTGAAGGAGAACAAGCCAGACCAAGAATGATTATTTAACGTAATTTCTGCAGTGTTGGGCTTTGAGGAAGCTATTAATGTGGAGCCTTTACTTTTTGCGATAAAAGGCTGGTATAAAAAGTATGAGTCGTTACTATAACGCTCTGCAGAAAATGCAAACTTGAACAGATTTGGTGGTTTTGTTAATGCGCACAGGTGAGGGCACGAATGACACAATCCTACCGATTGATGCATACAGAGACAAAACAACATTGGTGACAAACAAAGCCTAGCTAATTCATACTTTGTATTTTGGCAGGGAATTTCTGAATCTTGGCGTACAAAATATCAGAGTAGCATCTGGATTTTACGAAACAGAAGAGCACGAAGTCCCTGCTTGCGATTCGTCCGCTCCTTAAACACAGGACTACCTACGCGTACGAATCGAGGACCACCGGGTAGTTATAGCCTATTCTGGGGGTCCCCGTGACCGTGGACTAAGCTAACTACCTAATTTGTATATTATGACAAACCAACAGAGGACATTCACTCATGGTATTAGTTAACCGTATTTCTTTCAGGTCATCAGCTATTCAACATATAACCAGACAATTATACACAGTTAACTAGTTTTCCTGCTTATTATAGGAATTTTTGGGCAGTTATACCGGTGTTAGTTCCATGCACCAGATGAGAGTTGATATACCGCCGACTATTAGGATAATCTATGAAATTAGCAACATCTTAACTCCATAGAATCTTTATTTTAACCAACTATGCGAGGTTTGACATAATCTCTAGTTTGGAAAACCATGACCAACCATTATGACTGGTGTTCTGCTATACAACAATTTGCATATTCTGGATCATCCCAATTCTACCATTTATATTGCTAGCAGGTATCCGATCGGCTTAATTAAAGTATTAATGAATTTTGAGCGTTATTCAGATAGTGGTGTTTCTGAAGAGTAATTATCAGAATGAAGCAACGTTAAGCATAATTTAGCCATTAATTGAGCAGATTCTTCACTATGATTTATACTGGCTTGACAATCCTCACAACCACTATCGTACAAGAGGAGCTTCCGTGAGTTGCCGATCAAACAGTCAAAGCATTCATTCTTCAAGCATACAAAACTAAACATTCAACATTCACACAAATCGGACATTTCTGAAAGTTGGTTAATTTCGGAACCTCACGCTCCATGAGGAGTTTACCCGAATAACCGCTTTACGTAAATTTAGGAACGCATTAATACATGGCCTATACATATTTCTGACAAATACTAAAGATCTATACTGAATAACTAAACCCTAGTTTATGTGCATATTTGGTTCCTAAACTTTAAACTTTGTTGAACTCGAGTTTGGCTTTTGCAATTCAGTAGAATTGCTTTGTAAGGAAATTTTATGAGAAATTGAACTTTGTAAGTTTAGTAAAATAAAATATTAATTTTACTGAGATAGGTTCCCCGACTATATTTATCTAGTTTTAGTTCCAAAAATAAGCACATCGTGATTAAAATCCGTGAAAATGCAAAAATACAATTTTTATCGAGATAAGATCACATACTGATATTACGTAATCTCCGTGCTACAAATTATTTGTAGCACGCTGCAGCGTGCTACAAATAATTTGTAGCACGATGCACGTCAGAGCGTGCTCTCATCTATATGTAGGAACTGATCTTCAGTTCAAAAAACAGATATGAGTTATACAAAATTAATTAAACATTTCGAAAGTAGAGGAAGCCGGTCATTCTTCTTGAAAACAAGCAAGAATTTTGTGCAAAACGTGTCTGTACTGAATATATTTGTCCTAAATATAGATCTGCTGCGAGCACATTCCTCATTAAAAAGTGCGTTCATCTAGCTATTGTTTGAATATATAAAAAATTGGAATTTGCCGTATGCTTATCCCAGAATGCCAAAAGAGTGGGAACGGGTGTTTAAATCGTCTGTCGTTTGGCTTGGTGTTCAAAGTTCGTTCTGTGAATAATGTTGTTTTGTTGATTTTACCATTCGAAGTTCTTTAAAAAGAAAAGCTTTCCCGGTTTGCAGCATTTAGAAGCAGAACTCTCAAGATTTCGTTATAAAATGCAAAACCGCGAGTCTGAAATTATCTGAAATCTGTAAAGGTAAAGGTTAAAGGTAAAGTGACCCCTGGAGAGAACTCCAACCTACAGAAGGTTATAGGGTGCCGGTGCTTATCTCCAGATTCTTAGCCCGAAGCCAGGAGTGACAACTCAAACATTGACTACATCTGTGGAAGGGGAGCCAGCCCTTCATTAGGCTTACGCCAGAACACAGACTCCTGTTACCTTCCCACCGCAGCGGTACCCATTTATCGACCAGTTAAAGATAGACAGCTGGGTTGGCTGCAGCCCACGGCGAACCGATATGTGCTTAGTCCCTCGCTCAAGGGGATTTGTGAAAGCCTTGTGGCAGCGGGATCGGATCTGAAGTCGAACGCCTTAACCACTCGGCCGGCACGACACAAATCAGTCACCCTTCTGAAACTCATGTTGAGAACGGATCTTTATATATCTGAGCGTGTGTGTGGAAGATGGAATACGGACTGAAGGAGACCTCTGGCATTACGGCAGGGCTGGAGAAACTGCTTCGGTGAAAAACATATAAACTGTAGAATGCATGACATTGTATTAACACATATACGGTACGTACTCTTTATTGTACATCACACATCCAAACGTTTCTTCTTTTTGCAAAAACATAATTTGCGTGTCATCAACTGTGCAGCATGTGTATTTCATAGGAACGACTGTAAATAACATTGTGTATGTGTTAAATTATCTCGAAAACGATTATAGTAGACCTGCTGCGTCGTGACGCAGCAGGAACAACTTAAATTGAATGATTAAAAGTAATATTAACTCATAGTTTTAGGATTGATTTAAAATAACCTATACAATGTTGTTACCTAATAATTTTGAAGCCGACCTAACGCTGAAATAAAACATGATATAGAACTGTTGATTTTAAAGCTAACCAATGCCTTTTTGGAAATCATGGCCGGCAACTCGTAGTTGCCGGCTGTGGGGAGCATAATTCTGTCAACTAGCTTATTAATTTCAGGGTCGTAACAAAGGGACCCTCTATCTCAAACTCAGGGGTTGGGTCCCCACTCAGAATCCCGTGTATGCTACAAAAACAACCCCGAAAAGTGACAACGAAAAAGAAAATAATTTGCTATAAACGGAACATAATTTTAGGCCCGACGAGGCCGTGGCTTGGTGAAAGTGAAGCAAAAAGAACGAAAAAATGGACGTGTCTCAAGACCTCCATTAACAGGAGGGGTTTACATGAGCTGCCCGGAATTTAAAATAATAAAATTACAATGATAAAAAGAACGAAAAGTGGCTCGAAAGCCCATCATGCTAGAAAACATAAAATTGGCCATATGCCGAGAGTGCTGGAAAGTCGGGGCTCGAAGGCCCAGAAATGATGTATAAAAATTGGCCCGAAGGCCTAAAAATTAATATAAATATGGACCGAAGGCCTCCTAGGTTGAGCAGCATGAAAAAAGGTGGCCTCCAGGCCTGAATATTGGACGATTGGCCGGGTATAATAGACCCAATTGGCCTCTAAAAAGGGAGTGTTCGCGTGTTGGCTTAATTCTTCCTTTTCTGGCCAGTGCGGGCCAGAAAAGGGTCCTTAGGTGCGTCCTATGGGGGACATGGATTGCTATTTTCCCGTGACACACCGTGTCACGAGAAGCAATACATGCGGGGAAATGGGACTTTCTAACGACCACTCTCGGCCGAGTCTCAACGAACACTGATTGAATTTCTGAAAGTTTGTAGCGAGCGACAGCTCGCTGACAGCTCGCCGACGTTTGATAATTAGCGCGGAACCTTTGATTTCAGAGAAAAGCTTCTAGAAGCTTCCTATCTCTTGCACAGAAACCTCCAGGCTCTTTTTGGCCCGAAGTTCAGTTGGGAGCTCAGATTAATGATAATGTCGAAATATTGCCCATAACTGACCAACTTTTTGATAAATTTCGGGGACGAAACTTGGGCGAATTTTATAAAAAATTTTAGGTTTACACGTAAACTTAACCAAAGGGAAAACGATTAAAACGTGATCTTAACTTGCCCAAAAATTGACGAAAAGATGCGAAATTTTGGCCATTCTGAGCCTGTATAAGATAAGTAAGACTCCATTAGGTTAAATTGAACGATAGAATTACTTTAGGATGGTTAATAATCGTTTATTATTCCCTTGTTTTCAGGCCCCTCACTTTTAAACTTAACTTGAACTTTTGGCCGAAAACAGGGGACGCTGGCCATTAGCCTTAGCAACAATTGCTTCTATTTGTTGCTGGAAACTCCTTGTCCTCACTTGACCGAGGACAAAGGGACAAATAAAATACAAAAAGATGACAAAATATGCACATAGTTAACTTTACGTATTTTCTAGCTAAACAAAACTATATCAACGGATTCTACGTAATTAACTACCTAAGTTTGATTTCCTTTCTCTCAATTTAATTTATTTTTAGGGCAATTAGGCCCCCTCCAAACCATTAAAATTGGAGAAAAGTGTGTACTAACTCTCCTTTCGAGAGACAAATCTTCTCCTGGACTGAGGCCAGCCTAAAGTTCAGGTGAGGACAGCCTCACGTGTGGGGAGGAAGGAATGGCCGTAGTAGTAAGAGTTCACTACTACGGTGTCTGGGAGGCAGACAGCTTCCCAGACAATGAGACTGGACTTAACACAAAGGTTGTGTAAGTCTTAAGTTAAAACAAACCTTTTAAAGTGACCAAAATTACGAAATAGAAAACATTTTTACTAAAACATTTTCGATCATAACTTCCTCAATTTTGGGAGTTAGAAAATAAAATTTACATTTTTGGAATCAGCGAAGAATTGCCTATCGATTGAGCCTAAGTCATGTATCTATGTAAAATTTCACCTATTACGTAATTATTACCTAAATTAACACTAATTACCCCTAATTAACACTAATTAACCCTTATTGTTACTAATTTAACCTAACATCAAAAATGAGTAATAAAGGCTAAATAACACTAATTGCAACTACCTACGCATACTTCGCTAAATATTACTGCTAATTAATACTAATTCTGCATAACAGCTACTTTATATCAATGAACCATCTTCACATGATTACATTTGTTAATAAACTGGAATTGCTACTTGTTGTTAGAGGGAAATTAAAATATTTTCCTGGACCACATTAAGACTTTTTCTTTTTATTTCTGGGTGACTGACGACATGGCATTGACTGCTTATAAAGTAGAAAGTAGGGTTGTAGGGTTCTAATGAAAAGGCACCCGCTTACTACAGCTTAGAATGGGGATAATAAGATATATTAAAATGTAGCTTGACATTTTCTCTTTTTAATGCATTCCGGAGATTTTTGGCAGAATCGAAATTCGTAGTTATGCGGAGGGACGTTTTTCTTGGTTTGGGCTAAAACGTATCAGGTAGCAAGAAAACTCAATGCGAAGTTGCGACATTTCGTGTTGTTACCGTGCATTTGGCCGATTTTCTCGACCGTTAAGACCTACTGAGCCAAATCCAGAAAAAACATCCCTCGGCCCATATGTCCTCCATATAGTGGCAGAAAAAGAACTTTTGGCCGATTCTTCAGTTTTGAGAAATCGATATTCAAAAATGTTTGGTGTATATTCGTCCTGTTACATGTCAGCATGGCGGAAAATTTCTGCTATTTTTTGCTAATTTTGCCAGTTTCGTAAGCTCATGTGAATGTACAGATAATAAGCTTTTAAACGATGTATAAAGCTCTTTCCAACTCCCAAAATTGTGAAAGTTATAGCGTTTCAAAAATTACCACAAAAGCACTGCACAAAAGGATGGATACCACCACCTTAAGTATCTCTTCCAATCCTTCATGACTTCATCTGAAATTTTGCATCAGCAGCCAGCTACAGCAAACTACCTTAAACCCTTAAGCAGATCTCAAGCGTTCCAACGATCTACAAGTCATGCTCTAATGTTTAGTTGATTTCTTGCAATAAGTCATTAAAATTGACCAACCTTTATGGAGTGGGGATAAAGCTCAATTGATTCTACCCTAGAAATCCCAATTCCACGTGTGTCTAGAAACGAATATACTCTCTGTATGTCAAAATATCAACATTGAATTATGATCATATTCTTGAAGAATCTAGCTCGGCCTGAGGTAACTAAAGGCTTTGGACAACTTTTGCACTAGCTGTGCAGCCTTGTATCCAACGCTGGTCAGTCTCAGTATCCAATTTTTTCAGTTCAGTTTCACTTTCAGTTTCAGTTTCAGTCTGATCCGAAAATTAGTTCCAGTGTAGAGCTTAAGTCGTCGTTTCTGTTCCAAATTAGGTCTCTCAAAGGAATGTCTGATAATACATGGTTTGACGCTTACTCAGATTCGCTTCCTGTCCAATCAGCAAAATCACTCTTTTCTTAGAAACGCCAAACCTAAACTTGTGCATTGATATTGAGTAGAAATTTTATTTTTGAGCCTTTTTCGCATCTCACGCTCACGCCTCATAAATGTGAACATTTTATGATTCAAACGAGATGAGTTATGTCTTACTCATTTTAGTGCTAAGTAATTTTAGAAAATAAGCGGGAATTCCTAAGGTCTTTTCGCGCGCAAATAAAGAGTATGTCATGGTTGTATACCAGGGTTGTTTTGTTTCCTGGTCACGTAGCGGGCTTCGGGCCAGGATTCAGGCAGGTTTAGCTTAGGCTTAGGCTCAGGTTGAATCTACCAGTCCCGGACTTAGAGGCGACTCCTCCGGGCCCGCCAGGTCTGTCGGGCTCTGGGCCTTCTCGGCTCGCCTTGCCTCCCGAGCTCAGTTTGCTGTCTGGGCCTCGCAGCGAACCAGGCTTTGCGCACCGATCTACCAGATGGTCTGGGCTTCGGAGTCAGGGCCTAGCACCGAGCCCGGGATTTTGACGTCGGCCCAAGGAGCAGGCTTCGGCTTTGATTGGGTTCGATGCCTAGTATGTAGCGGACCCAAAGTCCATTCAATTTCTTATCGGAACAACTACAGACTATGTAGAGTGATTTTTAACCCGTTTAACACAACATCCGAGTTTAAAATTAGTCAAGATCAAAGATTATAATAAAGTAATTAAATGATTTTAATTAAATTAAGCCAGATTAAGATAATTTTAACTGCTTTAGCCAGCAGCAGCGAGTCGCCTGCGAGAAATAGATGAAAACTTTTCCATAAACAATTGTGCAAGTATTGAGTTTTCATTAAAATTAGCAGCAAGGGCAAGGACCGACCTCTCTTGATATTTTATTAAGGCAAGACCTTAATATGGGAGCGATATGACACATGCAATTATAGTACTACCAAAAAATGTGCGTACAAGCTTTGGCCGTGTATAGCAGACTAACCATTGGAGTAAACCCTAACAATGTATATATTTTTGGAATCCTCAGGAACTCGAGATTTCGAAAATCCGGAAAACTCCGGAATTCCGGATGTCGTTCAGGGAAAATCTAAAATTTTTAGTTTTTCGACCAATTTTTATCGCAATCAAAAGTTTGTTGCCACGATCGAATAGAGCTTGTCCTGCTGCATATTTGCATCCTGCGGCAAAAGATAAGAGCGATATGACCTATGCAACTAGAATCTCAAGTTTGAACATTAACATCACAGCATTGTTATGAAGATTGGAAATTAGGTCATAGTGAAATTGGTCGTTTTCTGCTGCGTAGCTCTTGAACAAAACGCGGATTAACTCAGATTTAGTCGAAGTCGCCACCTAGCTTGATATTGATTACCACCGTAGAAGTTTAATAAAGAAATTTTGATTGTCATAAAATTTCGTAAACTTTCTTGGTTCTGTTATTAGTTCAGGTTCTCAGGCTCATTCACCATGCCAATTGTCAGGCATTATAAGAAGTCTCTGTACTTTGCTGCGCTTCGCGATCCAATTAAAAAATCCTACAAAAAGCGGAGAAGCGAAGACCACGGATAGAAATTTAATCCCCACACCAAGTCGGAGTGTCGGCTACAGGTCGCAGTGAGATTGACTGAAGCATCCTCAGTCATCCAAAGAAAAGGGTTTATTGACATATAGCCATAGCCAGTGTTATTCACAAATCCCAAAATGCCATCTTTGAGCTTTTGACTCCATGTGGCTCTGCTGGCTCGATTTCATAAAAGTTCCCGAGTTGTGGAATCCTGAGGACTCGAAAAAATTGAGATCTCAACTCAAGGGCTGCATGAAATTTTTGAAGTTTTAAAGTTGCATGCAAGTTCTTGAATGACTTGAGTGACGGTGAAGTGTCAAGTTTTTTAGTAGCCTATGGAATTGGAGCCATTTTTCTCAAGTTTACGGAAAAATTATGCCACACAAGGTCGGCACTCGAGTCATGAACTTGAAAATTTATTTGAAGCTGCCTCAAGAAAGAGAAAGTTCTGAATTTTCAAGCTTGTCAAAAATTGCTCAGTTTACAAAATACAGGTTACATGCAATACCGCATAATCAAGAAGAAAATTACTTAAGGGGGCGCTTCCATTATCGGGATTATTGAAGTAAAATTTGCACCGATTGCTCAATTTTAAAGAAATCCCAACTGAAGTTACTTTGGTTGGCGGGGCAAGTTTTGACAAAATTTCAGTAACTGAGACCACCTGCTTGGCTAGCTACCATTATGGCTTAAAAAATCGAAATTTTATTAAAGCCCCAAACTATTAATTCGAACGTACTATGTGAAAGAGCATAAAAAGAGCTTTACAATGATGTGCATATCACTTCTGCACGTGATTTCTATCAAAAGTTACAAGCGGTTGAATGATTGGCAAATTTACGTTGACCATTCTCATTTCGTTTAGCAAAGTAAAAACTAACAGTTCGAAAATGAATTCTAAAGGATATTTCATGATGCTTTTGTGTTGAATTTGTTTATTATTTTAAAAAATGCACTACGCAACTTATTAAAATCATAATATATGTGCAAAACAAAAGCAATTAGAGCGAAATTTTCCAATTTAACATTCTCATAAATGCTTCGACCAAAGTTGCTCAAATTTTGCATGCACGTTTATTAAAGAGGTACGCAGGGGCACTTTTTTCATTTTTTGTTTAAACCTTAAATTCCGTGAGATATCGACTTCTAAAGTTTTTGAACATTTATAAAATACTCAAAATTGCACAAATCAAAAAAATGAAAAAAGTGCCCCTGCATTAGGTCCGTTTATAGATTTGTGCAAAATTTGAGCTACTTTTATTTAGCCGTTAATGAGTGACACCATTTTGAAAATTTGAAATTATCCCTCTTGTGTAAGCTGCAAGCCAAGCAATAAATTTTTCAAACTCAGCAAATTACTAGTACTTAGCACCAACTATCGTTGCTGAAAATTTGAAAGAGATTGGTTGAGAATTGAATGCAGGAGAGTCGGTCCCGGTAATGGAAGCGCCCCCTTAAGGTGGTGGTTTCCTTTTGTGTAAATTTGACCCTATGGGCTCCAATTCTTTATGAAAGTAGATGAAACTTTCCAAATATGCTACATATTTTGGTGAGTCCCCACATTTTTAGGTGAAAAGATAAGGAATTTTTGGTGTTTGGCATTATACTCTCAGTCGATAGTCGATAGTCGATACACCAGATTGGTTGTTGTGGTGAACGAACATTTTTCCTTTTACAAGCTTTGAGCTATCTGCAGTGGTTAAGTCAGTAATCAGTATAAGCCGAAACGATTTTTGGGGTCAAAAAACTGCCATTTTCGAGGAAATCAGTTTTTTCAAAAGCATTGCCAAATCATTCGAACAATTTTCGCTTGTTTATACTCAATCAGTACGCGATCTAATTGCCATTTTATCTGTGCCTATTAGCTGTAATTCGTTGCTTTAAGCTAGAGATTTGGCGGGAAAACCATTTTAGCAAAACTGCGATTAGTTTGCTTTGAACATTGACTTCTCAAAAACCCAATGGCTTTGCGTGATTTTGGGCTGAATGAAAATTCGCACTATTGTGGAGGAACATTTTACTTGGTTTGAGCTAAAGTACTTGCAGTTGCGAGAAAACTGAACACAAAGTTGCGAAATTTCGTGTCACCGTTCACTTGCCGGATTTTCTGGACTACTGAGGCTTGTTGTGCCAAATCCAAAAAATGTCCCTCGGCCCATATGTCCTTCATAGCATGGCACAAGAAAAAATTTTGGCCGATAAAACAGTTTTGAGTAATCGATGTTCAAAAATTTTTGGTCTATATTCAGCTTATCAGATGTCAGTGTGTCAGAAAATTTTTGCTAGTTTTGTGATAATTTTGCTAGTTTCATAAGCTCATGTGAATGTACAGAGTATAAGCTTTTAAAGGATGTAGGAAAGTTCTTTCCAACGCCCAAAGTTGCGAAAGCTATAGCTTTTCAAAAAATCACCAACAAAGCACTGCACAAAAGGATACCACAACCTTAAATTAGGTAAACTCTACATTCTACTAAATATAGATGTCAAGTACACTCAGGCGCTGGGCTCAGTCCGTCGTATGAGATATTATTTGTTAAAAGTGTCCGTCCGCAGTTTTTAAGCATATATAACTAAGTTTTGCTAAAAGGTAGGTTTGGAGTCTTCAGCAAACATTTCCGCTAGACATCCAAAATGAATTTACGATTGCTAGGTCGTGTGACGGGAAAATCGAAACTAAGTCGTAAGCTTTTAAATTTATAGGCTGCCTTCACTCATTTGTACCAAGTTTAGTTTAGTTTCTATTTCACTAAGGAATCGTGTCAAAAATATTTCGCATAATACGAAATATTTTATGCGACTTTAAGGCAATCGTATATACAATTTTTTGGGATCTTTTATGTGACTTTTGTTGCTGGTTATACGAATGATATGCGTTTTCTTTCTGCATTACAGCAGACCGAAAGCATATGTAAAAACTTAAGTCAATGGTTTTTGCAATGTTTTTCAAGTAAAAAGCAACTACGCTGCTTTGATCCTGTAGCTTTCAACTAATACAAGACTTGCCAAAAGCAAATGAGAGACAAAGTTTTTGCCACCAAAAAATTTGCTTTGCAAACTAAAATACGATTTCAAGACGTTTAAAGTTGAACAAAAATACGATTAAGAAGGACTGAAAATACGATTTATAAACGTATAAATGGTTCGCATATACGATTATTTTAGCAACTATTTTTGACACGGTTCCTAAGCTTGTATCGAGTCTCTAAATCAACTAATAACTTTTATGCAGCGGGCCCGAAAAAGACTCTCCACAAGCAAAGCGAATCCCAAAATGATCAAATCTAGAGCCAAATGTTTATTGGATCCAATCAGGGTAGCCCGAGAGAAATTTTTCCAAGAAATCTCTCCCCTGAAGTCTGGAGCCGAAATCATAAAACTTGAATAAGTGAGCGACATTTTAAACTCAGTTCAAATATCGCAAAATGTTGAGATTTCAACCGGAACCGGCAGTCTCCTCCTGTTTTGTGGAAAAGCTGCACACAGGGGTTACGGCGTACACTCTTAGAAATGTTCCAGTGGAAACTACAGGAATCACTTTTGTAGATAAGAAATACAAAACGCTTTTGTAGAAAATACAGGTTAACTCTTGTACTTTCTACAGGTCGTCCTTGGTAATTTACGGGATATACTTTGATAGAATCAAGAGTACATAATAGATAAGAGTATGACAACAGGCAGGCTCTCTGTTATCAGAGCAAAAACTATGCTATGCGCGCTATCGGCTAACCCCCCCCACAAATTGACCCCCCTCTCACACCGCCCCTATATGGGTACATAGTTCCAAACGGGGGTCGCTCACTCGCTTAGTATGTTTTCTACATGCATATGTTAAACATACACGCTTGCACCCTGTTCCCAGATTAGGCCTCGGTTAATTATAACGTGTAATTATGCAAAGCAGTGAGCGACCCCCGTTTGGACCCCGTACCCATATAGGGGCGGTGTGAGAGGGGGTCAATTTGTGGGGGGGGGTTAGCCGATAGCGCGCATAGCATAGTTTTTGCTCTGATAACAGAGAGCCTGCCTGTTGTCATACTCTTATCTATTATGTACTCTTGATAGAATGGATTACAAGTTAGACTAGTATCCAATACAAATGAAACCTGTAGTTTTCACTGGTTTACAGGTTCACTGTACAGGAAAGTACTCGATACGCTGATAACGCAAACTGAGTATATAAGGGTGACAGTGGTCATAATTTCTGAAGACTGAAATTTTTTGAATATTTTCAAATTTTCAGTCTTTCAACACCCAGTGGGTGATTTTTTTGTAACGGCTGCTCCCTGCCGAAAATATTCTGGGAGTGGCCGCTCCCCTGCACCTGCCCCCTTTTCCAGTAACAGGTCGTTCCAGTAAAATTTACAGGTTTTCTCTTGCAAAAACTACAGGTTTGGTTTCTGATTTCGGATTGACAAAAAAGTCAAACAAAACTACAGGTTTCTTTAGTATTTTCTACAGGAAACTCCTGTAATAAAAACTACAGGTTTCCTTAGTATTTTGTACAGGAAATTCCTGTATTTTTTACTATTCGAGAGACCGGTAGAAAATACAAGTTACTTTTGTGGAAAATAGAGGAAGCTCCGCTAGTGACTGACCGCACAGGAGCACTTTTGAAGAAAACTACAAGAATTCCTGTAGTTTCTACAGGAGTCTTTTTAAGAGTGTAGAAGTAGTAGAACTGAAATCCGATTATTTTTGAGCTTTTTTCAGAACAAGCTTATATGTTATGCCTTATTCATTATTGATATTGTCAAAATCAAGCCCTATTAATCAACTTCTGGCTTTGTTGTTGACTTTCCAAAAAAGATCCCCTATCACTGATCTGGCAAATCATTTTAGCCCAGCCCAGTCGCTTCAGGTAATTCCTTAACCGTAGAGTTGTTGGCCGGGCCGCCCAGAGCAGAGCAGAGCCAATGAGGCCGACCGGGTCAGACGAAAATGGCCGGTCGACCTTAACAAACGAATTCGTGACAGGTTATTATACAGACGAAGACGAAAGACTACTGTATTACGATACTTTAGTTAGTGCAAAAGGGTCCAAAAATAGGGCGAAACTTGCACCGACCCTCCTGTTTCGAGTAGACCCGGCCGGTGTCGTAATTGTATTGTCATCTATGACAAAATGTCACCTAAGCTAATTTTTCACAGAAGATAGTTATTTTCAGAGTATCGGTGATTTTATTTGCAATGAAGGCACTTGCAGACAATTGTTTTTGATATAAAATAATGTGGCAATGTGCTACTTAACACTTGAAATTAACAAATGGAATTTTCAAATTTTAAAGCGAAATCTATAAAGTTGTATATCATTCGGAAGCCCTTGACGAGGCTGATTCAACGGTTATTCAGCAGCTATAATCAGCATAATTACCACATTATTTTATATCAAAACAATCATTTTTATAGAGCTATTCATTACAATTAAAAATGACTATGAAAATACCTATTTTCTGATACTTAAGCATTGGCGATAAAATAATATACGACACCGTTTGGGCGGCCCGACCATCCTAAAAACCGGCCGGAATAGAGGACTATCCAACAGAGAAAAACAGAAATAAAGGGCATCCAATTTTCAGCGAACTTAACATATAAATAATGAACTCTTGACTCTTTTATTAGCTTCAAAATCTTGTTTTGCCCGTTGTATAAATGACAATTAATAACCCTCCCCTCCTCCTCGTAAAACCTAAAAATACCAGAAATAGGAGTTTACCTTGAAACCTAGCCTAACTATACTAATAGAACGCTGAAAATTTAATTGAACAACAAACAAACAAAGTGAAACAGCAAAAAAGAAAGGCCAAAAGGGCCAAAGGCACATGAAAAGCAAAAAACAAATAAAGATCAACGGAACATTAAAAACAAAGAAACCCGAACAACGAAATTATTCAACAATTTAACCAGACAAGCAACGACTGAGTGCCTTAAATTACAAATCACAGGATTCAACTGATTATGCAGTTAAGAATATACAAACAATTATACAATAAACAAATGGTCTTAGTTGTGGAATGTTTTGTAGAGATTTGAAAGGTGGTTGAAACAGTCACTAAAATGTTTTGATTCGTAGTCGTTGAATTTTGTTGCTTCAACATAGATAGTTGAAGCAATAAACATGGAGCGAGTTAGCATAGAGTGTGCTAATTTGTTCGGGAGGCTGTCAAATGGCACCATTTCTGGGATACCCAACTACGGTTAGCGTGTGCCGGAAAAACCGTTATCGTCCAGAGTAAGTACCACAGGTTATCTAGCTGCAACACTCTAAACACATTTGAAAAAAAACCGATGAGCAAACCGGTGAACAAGCAAACAAGGATTCCAAAGCAACAAAGTAACCAGAATACAAAACACACATGGCACCTGCGACAATACGGTTACAATATAACAACCAAAACACGTATTATGTACCTGCAACAAAACTGGAAGAGGGCACCAACAATAACTATAAACTTTTTCAGAAACTTTGTTAACGAACCAATAAGACTCCTATGTAAGATAGGATCAGGACAACGACGCATAAATTTATCAAAATGTGGAAACGAAGAAAACAAACCTTTTGATTTAACCTTTCAAGCAACTATAAATCGGACAAAACCACACTAAATTTGTAACGTGACAATGCACAGAAAAGAAACTAAAACGACACTTCAAAAGAATAAACACATAAAACACAAGAACTGCCAGCTAAAAACAATGAAATCCAAACAACGAGAAAAAACCCGGGGATAAAACATTTAACCATGTACAGCTGTTAAAAGAGCTGAAATGCCAAATAAAAGATACCCACATACACTACACAGTACGTATACACAACAGGTAGTGTGGATGATACAAAGTATACCACAGAAAAAATGGTTACAAAGGACAGTCTATGGAACACCCGATCAGAAATTCTTTTCAAAAAAGGAGGAAAATTCCATTAGTTTCTCAACGTTGTGAAAAACTCAAGAAACAAAACAATCTTGCAAACTATTCTATCTGCATTATTACATCAACAACGTACAATTTATAAAGCCAAATGTGAAGTATGCTGCATTAGTTAAAATATTGCAACTGCGAAGCCGAACGTGGCCAACAATAAACGCGCACAACACAAAACCTATCACGCAAACAAAACAAATAAACTGAGCAAACAACCGATAGCACAGCAGTGGAGTTAACGCAAAGAACGATGTACAGTGCGCTCATGTCTTTTCAAATTACCAGATTTAGTGCATCTGTACTCACAGTGCCGGCAGGAAAAAGGCCTCTCTCCCGTATGGATTCGGCGATGTGCCTTCAATTTGCCGCTCTCTTTAAATCTCTTATCACAGAGATCACAGCTAAAAGGCCTCTCACCAGTATGAATGCGCAGATGGCGGGTAACGCTGCCCTGTTCACTGAATCCCTTGTCACACACAGGACACTGGAAAGGCTTCAGTTTCCTGTGTACAGCATTAATGTGGTCGTCTAAATTGTCACTACGGTTGGAACTGTAGGCACAGATGGGGCACATGTGCTTCTTCCCAAGCCGGTCGTGTTGGCGACTGACATGCGCAGACAGCAGTGGTACAGTGGAAAAGGACAGGGCGCAGTGGGGACACGGGAAATAGGTCACGCCCAGTTCAGCTGAAACAAACAGATAAATAAGAAAAGACGATAAATTAAAGCACAGCATCGTTTAAAAAAACTGAAGAATTACAACAACAAACTTAGAAGAATACATGGAACAATACAAAAAATATCAAGAGTATTGCTTTGCTATACTGGTATCGACTTCTGAGTGGTTTTTGAAATATTGCTTGTTTTTTTAAGTTTTAATCATTAGTAAATGGGCTACAGCATTTTTTAAAACCTTTTCAGGTGATTAAGATCATTGAAAAGTAATTCAATTCTGCTAAGAATTGAGGTTGACAGGATTAGCTCATTGTTACTGAGAGGAGTGGGGGAGGGCGGGGCTCCCATAAATTTCTACCTCTCCCATAACCCAGAAAATTAACTAATTCTACCATTTTACACTTTCTAAAATTTCCCAGATTGTTAACAAATTTTATGCGAATATAGTTTGCAAAATCAATGCCAAAAATTTGACATTTTTAGAGATTTTTAACAGTTTAGTTGTACACAATATAAAAAGTAAACATTCGCAATCAAATTTCAAAAAATTTGCCTCCAATGTTCGGTTAGTGCTCCCTATCGATACCCCTTTTCCCCATTAAAAAGCGCCAAGAAAGTTGGTAGTAGAGTAGAGAGGCATCAACCGATAAGAAATCTCTTCCCTGTTCGAGAAGCATCTAGAATGTTCTAGAACAGTAATCTTAAGAGATGATTAGTAGTCCAGAGCTTATCTCATTTCCCAACCAAAAAGGACAGCATCAATCATCAATCGGAATGACTGTTGCCTTACAGAAAGCTTCAGATGCTAGCCCTATGCGGGAAAGTGGAAAGAAAACATGCAGAAAAATGATCCCCATATGCCATTTGGGAACGAGTAGTTCCAAATTTAGCAAATTTTATACTACAAAATTTCACCAAATATAACACACTTGACCAAAAAACAAAATTTGGCACTGTCAACCACTTTTCTTTACAGTGAGTGGACGTGATACGCCTAATAACCAAAAGTAAAACTTCCCCGCCCTTGATTTAACCAGGTGTAGACTTTGACAGGACTGGCCGCTACTTTGTTAGACATAACTGGTACTGACTCAAAATTGAGAAAGATAAAGTACCTTTTCCAACCGCATGTCGGCTATTAGAATCCCCTGTAACAGTGGAGTGAAAAGAACTGGCTCCTGAAACCAAAAATGTATTAAACAGGTAAAAGATTACGCAACAAATATATAATTGAGCGTTTGGTTTGAACATATTGTTCAATGCAAAAAATATTTACTTCTGTTTTGAATTCCATCCTAGACACTGTACACGCTACAAGATTTGGCGTACGGGTCATGTAAACATGGGCTTGCTCTAGGGAGCTTTTATAGGGGATAGATTGGGGCAAGGCATTTTGTTTGGAGAAGAGGAGGGGGCGGCGAAAGTTTTTCAAGCTTTTCTAAAAATATGCTAAAACTGCGGTCTTTTCACAATAATATTCGCAGAGAAAATAAAATTTAAGTTGAAAGTTGTTTTCCGAAAAAGTTAGTTTTTTAATGCAAAAATAAACTCATTTACTGTTTAGCTGTTATTAGTTATTGTAGTTACTACTTATTCTTGTTAGTAGATCTAATGCTAAAAAAGAAAACAATCTCCGGGTAAACTAAAATTTCGACTTCTAAATCTAAAAGATTTCTACATGAAAAATTTGATACTTGGGAAGGGAGGGGCGCCACCCCTACCAGTAGAATAAGCAAAGGGAACAATTGTAAGTCCAGTCCAGGAAATGAAAATACAGCCAGAAGGCAGTACAGCACAGCACAGCGCAACTACAATACACAGTATATGCAAATGACCCTGCTATGTATCAACGGATATGTGAATATGGTACATCTGTAACTGCTACTCACCCGGTCGGGTCGGCTGACGTTGCCTTAGCTAAAAGAAATCTCTGGGGTGCTCTGATTCCTGCAGACAAGAGTGACATGCTGATTTCTCACGGGGTTTCCGTGATCTTGATCAGTGATGAGCAACGGATGTCCGGAAAAGTATGCGGACAACATGGGCGTATCCAGGGGGAGGGTTTTGGGGGTTGTGAAACCCCATCCTTTTGGGTTAACTTTTATGAATAACTCCATTACAAAAAGCTCAAATTTTTGTCAAAACCCCCTCCTACCTTTTCAGTAAATTTTAGTTAAAACAACCTCCTTTTCAAAATCCTGGATATGCCCCTATACGATTTGTGAGAATACGAGACTTTAACTTGAAACCCTCTTAAACTTTTTAAGGTGGTGATTCCTTTTGGGCACGATTGACGACTCAAATCAAGATGAAATTTGACGAAACTTTCCAATAAAATACGCAGGTTCTTTTAGCAGCGGTCTAATACCCTCCGTACATTCGAAAGATAGCTATGAGCTCTGCATTTTTGTTTCTAAAAATTGTCATTTTTTGCAAAAAAATCAAATAATCCATTATTTCCTGAGCTACGCAATCAATGCTGAAAATTAAACTAAGGTTGTCCATTGCAAGGTCTCATAAAGGCATGGTATTCTTCCAACCACTAGCGTAGCCAGAAAAAAATTCGGAGGGGAGATAAAATCTTTCTGAAATTTGAGCCGAAACTGAGCTCTGCGGAGGCCGATTAGAAGCCCAATGTTTTGAGGTTTTTGAGGTAATTTAGTGCAAAATTAGCGCCGTAGGCAAAAATTGCTTTGGAAATACTTACCCGTTTGGTATTAAAAATTCTCTTCGGCTTCCGAATCCGGGAGGGGCATGCCTCCCCTCGCCCCCCCCCCCACATGGCCGCGATGGCCGAGTGGTAAGGTGTTCGACTAAAGATCTTGCGGTCCTAGGTTCGAACCCCCGCTGCCACAAGGCTTTCGCAAATCCCCTTGAGCAAGGGACTAAGCACATATCGGTTCGCCGTGGGCTCCAGCCAACCCAGCTGTCTATCCTTAACTGGTCGGTAAATGGGTACCACTGCCTGCGGTAGGAAGGTAACAGGAGTCTGTGTTCTGGCGTAATGCCTGATGAAGGGCTGGCCCCCCCCTTCCACACATGTAGTCAACATTAGAGTTGTCGCTCCTGGCTTCGGGCTGTGAATCCGGAGATAAGCACCGGCACCCTATAACCTTCGGTAGGTTGGAGTCCCCTTCGGTAGGTTGGAGCGTTTTTGAGCAAAAAATAGACCCAAGCTATCTGATAGGGGTATCGAATCATATAACTGATATTTCTCGAATATATCCACTTCCGTCTGCAGAAAATCTGAAAAATTGCAGCTCGTCAAAAAACCGTCAAAAAATTTTTTCGAAAACCAAAATTAACGTTTTGTAATCAGTATATAGAAGAGAAAAGGTTTAGCAACATCTTGATATAAATATGTCTTGTTAAGTCCAAGTAACGAATGGGTAATAATAGTTCAACGTTGATGTCTCCAAAAGAAATCACCACCTTAAGTTTTGAATAGAAGGACCACCGGATATTCGCAAACAAAAAATAGCCAGATATTCAAATTTGAAAAAATATCTAGTGCCTATCACTTTCAATGATACTGGTAAGTGATAGAAGACAGTTGCAAACATGAATGCAAAATAAATGCTGTAAGGAGGTTCCGGAGCCCTTTGAAGATTCTGCTGGAGCATTGACGAGAGACTAATACAGTTCAAGCAAAAAGCAAGAGCTGGTGCGTTAAAATACTGCATATTAGGCCCGCACCCAGGATATTGAAGGAAGCAAGGTGGGGGTCAAAGGTCAAGCCAAAATGGTGAGTGAAGGCCTGGGGGTTTTTTACTGGGGGGGGCGCCCCCCCCACTCGTTCCCCTCCCCACTTTTTGGCCTTCCCCCCCGACTCACCCTAAGGTGCCCAGAAAATGCCAAATTTTTAGGATTTTTGGTCAAAATTTTCAAAATTTTTCCGGCTTCGCCGAAATTTTTGGTAAATATCGTCTATTTTGGTGCCAAAACTTAATTTTTGATCACCTCTAAGCTTAGTTATAGCAGTATATGTAGAAAACAGGCTTTTTATACGGTATTTTTGGCATTTTTAGCCCATTTTATTCCCCCCCCACTTTTGGACCTCCCCCCCCACTAGTGGGGGGGGGGCGTCCCCCCCCCACTTATTTAACCCCAGAAGGCCAGAGACAGAAAGCCAAAACATCGTCTACTAAAACCACAATTCTTCAAATAACCCTTTTAAAATTGGAAAGTAATAAATGCAAGCCCCAAAATAGTTACATCTGTAGTACACAAACGTACGGATATATACTACATACTGCAATACCTGATCCGACTGTAGGAATGCAGGGGGCCTGTACCTCTTGCACATGTCAGAAAAGACAACATCAGCCAAATACCCATGCCAATACAACTCTCATGCAATCGATTACACCGAAGATAGACCATAAAACGAAACACACCTGAAGCAGGAAGATTTCTGAGATTTGCCAAAGGCGGCCCTTTCATCCACTGTTTTTCGGCACCAGATAGCTTTTTCGATGACTCTTCTAAAATATTAAAAGGGCAAAAATGTGCAAACTAAACGCAAAACGTTAAATTCAACTACATACGCATATAACATTAAACACAGCACAAAGTATAAGCAAGTGACTTAAATACGGAAAGAAAAAAGAGGCACAAAAACGACAGAACCAAATTTTGTGCGAAATCCTACAAAAATTATTCCCGACATGCATATGATGACGACTGGAAAAAACGCTAGAAGCCAAAACATTTATATAACTATAATTGACATGAAAATGTTAAATGCTTGTGAAGAAATCGCAGGAAGTACGAACATGGGTTACAGCACAGTATGCAGGTTGTTAACAATGAACATTCAAACATCTTTCTTGGTCAGTACAAGCTGTTATTCTACTAAGTTATTCTACTGGGGGAGAGGTTCCATGACCAACCTTCCTTCCCAAAAAAGTGGGAGCCTCTTTAGGTAACAAATTTTGTCCTAAAAATCAATCAGCAAGCAAAATTTTCAAAAATTTTCCGGCATTGCCTAAGTTGTTTACTTAATTTTTAAGGCGATAAACCTCAACCTTTACAGTGCATGCTAGAAAAATAGAGCAGCTTTTAGCCTATTCTTCTAGTACTGTAGTACAGTATGTAAAAGTCCCTAGAATAAGCCCAGACAAGTATGCACAAACTTTCTGGGTTTTCTTTAGTGGGGACGGGCGGGAGGTGCCCCCGCTCGCCCCCCCCTTTTCGGGCTTCCCCACCGCGCTCATTATAAGGTGCCCAGAAAATGTCAAATCTGAAGGATTTTTGGTCAACAATTTCAAAATTTACAGCCTCGTCGGAAGTTTTGGGTCAAAATCGCCTATTTTGGTACTAAAACTTAATTTTTGAGCCCTTTTTAGCTTAGTTATAGCAGTATACGTAGAATACATTTTTATCGCATTTTTAGCCCATTTCAGTTCACCCACTTTTGGCCAACCCCCCCACTTTTTCGCCTAGAGAAACCCCAGACTTTAGAGGTGCGTTTATGCACATGCTGTTCAACGTTTGGGTTATTCCGAAAAAGTTTCCTGTTTTTGCAGTGTATTCTTCTGCTTTTCTCCGATTATAGTCCCAAGGGCTTCACAAATTGCTTCTACAGAACCGTATCCGAAATAAGCTAATCTTACGTGCTACAAATGAGAGCGAATTTTAGTGAATTTAAGGTCTTAAACATATTTTACCCAATAAACAATGCATCATGACCGGTTTAGAAAATGTTAAAATTTATCTGAAAAATACTAAAAATTGCCAGAAAATTCCAATTTGCCAAAATATTTACAACTTTTCTGAAAAAAGCTTTTTCCGGTGCCAATGTCTGGCACATTTCATTTCAACGAAGACATTTTTACCCACCCATGAAATATTAAACAAAATAAACTAAATTACGAATATTGCCATCTCTAATCTAACCTGAAACACCAGGCATCCATTCATCATCATTATCATCATCAGTGCCATCATTTTCACTGTCAGATTCCTCAAAATCACTTGAATCCGCTTCCTTATAGGAAGTGACCGCAGCAGCACAAGCTCTAGAAGACTTCTTTTCTGGCGGCGCTTTGCCAGAAGTAGAACACAGTGGCTTGGTGACAGCTGGCTGAATTCTGGCACTGCGTCGAACCGTCGGTTCAGTCAGGGGGGTCTGGGGCCCGCCAGCTGTTGAACCAGTCGCCGGTTCTTTCCCTTTCTGCTTCAACGCTCGCTCCTTTGCTCTGACCATGAAATCTGGAGGACAGGAGGCAAGACCTGAAACAAAATTAACAAAATTCTCAGAAATTCTCTACTAAGAATGACGGTCATGAGAGCTAAAGTTAAGCAGAAGCTGACGTCGATAGAAAAGAAACTGCAATGCTTTCTTTGACACCGACACTGGGGAATGAAATCGTTAATTTTGATAGAAGCTGCGCAGCGATAATATCATAAAATCAATCGGTAGAATGTTTTAAACGGTTCAAAAACAGTTCCCCTGGAAGTCATTAAAAAGTTCAATTGGAATTAAAAGATTATAATACAGAAATGCTCCGCACAAAAGGGGATAATATGTGTGTTGGGAATATATATACAAGAACAAAAAGTGCTCCTTCGTCGCATGTAAAATACATATGAGTCTTCGTAGGCAGGTTGTACATAAGCAAAAACTAGCCTGTAAAATACATATGAGTTCCGTAGGGAGGTTGTAAATTAAGGAAAACAAGTTGCAACCGCTTAACATTATATGAGCCTGTCCTACAACGAGGCTCATATTGGCGTATATATGTCATAATACGAATAATTTGCAGATTTACTTTTATATAAATACATACTGCATAAAGCTTTTCATTACAAATTATCCTTCATATATATATATATAATGTTGATGAGTCATTATAGTGTGCATATGCTCAATACGGTACGCCATGAGGCGCTCTGACTCACAGCCAAGTGGGAACGCATTCTGCGTGTGTATAATGTGACAGTGTTTCGAGAATGCATTAGAGGTGTGCCATAGTGTTTCAGGAAACAGGTTGCATGTACAGTTCAGCTTGAGCAGTCGTAGTTCACTTCAGTCCTGGGCCATGACGTCTATTCATTTTTCCGTAATGTGGATGAAGCTGAGGTTCTTTAATGAGGCTTTAATGTGGAATGCACTGTGACGCCAATATGAGCCTCGTTGTAGGACAGGCTCATATGTTAAACGGTTGCAACTTGTTTTCCTTAATTTACAACCTCCCTACGGAACTCATATGTATTTTACAGGCTAGTTTTTGCTTATGTACAACCTGCCTACGAAGACTCATATGTATTTTACATGCGACGAAGGAGCACTTTTTGTTCTTGTTTTCTATTATTTTATATATGCTGGGCTTTTTTTAGTGGGGGGGGGGTGGGGGCCCCCCCCACTTTTTGGGTTCCCCCTCACTCGACCCCTTCCCCCCCCCCACTCGGCCCCACCCCCACTTTTTGGGCTTCCCCCCCCACTCACTATAAGGCAGGGTATTTTTTACAGGGGGGGGGGGCGGGGGCCCCCCCGAGATGTTTTTGGGTGCCCAAATGTTTGCCAAAAATAGGCAAATTTTCAAAAATTTTTCGGCTTCGCCGAAGATTTTTTCGTAAAAATAGCTATTTTTAGCTTAAATCCTGGCATTTTTGAGAACTTTTAGCGTTTCACCATGCAAAATACGCCAACAAATACCATTTTTTGGCTCATTTAGGCAAAAAAATCTTCCCCCCCCCCCCCCGAAAATTTCTTCCCCCCCCCCGGGAAGCCCCCCACCCGAAAAAAATCCCTAAAAAATACCCTGTAAGGTGCCCAGAAAATGCCAAATTTTAAGGATTTTTGGTCAAAATTTTCAAAAATTTTCCGGCTTCGCCGGAATTTTTTGGTCAAAAATCGTTTATTTTGGTACTCAAACTCAATTTTTGAGCACTTTTAAGCATAGTTATAGCAGTATATGTAGAAAACAGGCTATTTTTACCGCATTTTTAGCGATTTTAGACCACTTTAGATTCCCCCCCACTTTTGGGTTCCCCCCACTAGTGGGGGGGCTTCCCTCCCACTTTTTTCGCCTAGAAAAAGCCCAGATATGTATGCTCCACTATAGCCACTTTGAGCATGCAGTTCTATGACAAAAGTTGCTCAGCTCGCTCAGGGCTTTCATTTGGTACCAAATTTGACCACTTGAAAAATTTCATTTTTGACCCCATGACCTCCCACCGACCTGACCCTCCAGATGGCAAAGTGGAACCAGCACAGCAAGATGGGTGGGTCAGACGGCAAAACGGATGCCAGGAATGAGTTGGGCGCACCAGAAAACCCCTATAGACAATGTTTTGTCGGGCTATGTACAGTCCTATATGGTGTTCCCGGAAGTCGGTACCGACCGGGCCCTCCAGACGGCAAAGTGGAACCAGCACAGCTAGATCGGTGGGTCAGACGGCAAAACGGACACCGGGAATGAGCTGGGCGCACCAGAAAACCCCTATAGACAAAGTTTGGAGAGGCAAAGTAAAGCCTACTATGGACCTCCGGGAGGCGGTTACCGACATGACCCCTCAGACGGTCAAGTGGAACCAGCCCAGCAACTTGGGTTACTCGGGCAGCCAAACTGATAGCGGGAATCGATTCTCCGTCCCAAAAAACCTTTGTATGCAAAATTTGAGCCACCCATGTAGCAAAATAAGCGAAAAAATTAAGTTCAAAGTTCGACCCAAAGTTCACCAACTTTGGCCGGCCAGTACCGAAAAATTACGCACGAAGACGGAAAATCATATAGCATTTGAACGACCCCGATATGTGTACTGTTTAACCATATAGTCAGTATTGCCCCATATATAGCCCAATCTGACTTATTAAGGCGCCTTTGAAGCATACTTTTTGGCCATTTTAGCGTTTTGGCCGACTTTGGCCCCCAGCCAAAAATTTTTTCCGGCCCTGGGAGGCATAAAAACTAGCTCATTTTCTTATTTTTGATTTGTACTACAAGAATATATATGGGTTTCATAGGCAAAAATTTTTCTATCTGTAGTTATTCAAGCTACAAAACCCCCTTATGAGACATCAAAAGCGAGAAACCGGAAAAAAACATCACTCTCGTAAGCGATTTTTGGCATAACTTTTTAACGGAAAGTGGTACGGGGATGAAACTTCGCACACATACTAAACTCGACACGTACAATTTTTTGCGCACATAATCTGCGCAGGAATCTGCGCAGCTTCTGCGCAGCCTTGTTTTACACGGTCATTCGACCATTTTCACTCATATTATAGGGGTCGCTACCGCGACCCCTATGATATATATATATATACAAGTAACAAAAATGCTCCGCACAAAAGGGGATAATATGTGTGTTGGGCCGAGGTCTGTCGTTTAAATTCCGGTTGAGAAAGCAAGTATATAAATCCGACACAGCAAGTTTGGGTGGGTGGTTCTATGGCGAAAATTGTTCAGTTCGATGCGGGCCTTCATTTGACTCGAAATTTGACCACTTTTGAAAATTTTAATTTTTGACCCAAAATCGCCTAAGTCCCCACCCCACCCCACCACAGCCCTCTACAGCCACTTTAGGTACGCACTTCTATGACAAAAGTTGCTCAGTTCGATGCGGGCCTTCATTTGACTCGAAATTTGACCACTTTTGAAAATTTTAATTTTTGACCCACAATCGCCTAAGTCCCCACCCCACCCCTCCACAGCCACTTTAGGTACGCACTTCTATGACAAAAGTTGCTCAGTTCGATGCGGGCCTTCATTTGACTCGAAATCTGACCACTTTTGAAAATTTTAATTTTTGACCCAAAATCGCCTAAGTCCCCACCCCACCCCCAAAAGTTGCTCAGCTCGCTTAGGGCTTTCATTTGGCACCAAATTTGACCACTTTTGAAAAATTTCATTTTTGACCGAAAATCGCCTAAGTCCCCACCCCACCCCACCACAGCACTCTACAGCCATTTTGAGCATGCAGTTCTATGACAAAAGTTGCTCAGCTCGCTTAGGGCTTTCATTTTGGCACCAAATTTGACCACTTTTGAAAAATTTTATTTTTGACCACTTGGCCCCCTACCCGATTTACCCTTCTAACGGCAAAGTGGAGCCAGTCCAGCAAAATGGGTGGGTCGGACGGAAAAACGGACACCGGAAATGAGCTGGGCGCACCAGAAAACCTCTATGGACAAAGTTTTGAGAGGGCGGCCATGCACAGTCCTATATGGTGTTCTTGGAAGTCGGTACCGACTTGACCCTCCCGACAGCAAAGTGGAACCAGCCCAGCAAGATGGGTGGGTCCGACGGCAAAACTGCTTACGGGAATCAATTCGCCGTGTCAGAAAACCTTTGTATGAAAGAATTGAGCTTTCTAAGTTGAATACACAGCGAGAAATTTCGATTTTTCATTTTTCGAATTTTCACCATTTTTGACCGGCCACTGTGGTCGCATGGGAAGTGATAGAGAAACGAGACTTAGCTATTTAGTTAGTTCAATATATGTAGTTTCGGAATATAAAAAGAAATTAGCTGCAGCTCTTAACGTTCGAGCTGCGCAGCGACCACAAAAATGGTCACTTTTCGCTCTGAGCCGACTTTGCGGCGCCGCTGCGGCGCTGTGGCGCAGCTACGGTGCAAAAAAAGTTGTGATTCTTAAATTCTTTAGAGGGTACTACCAGAACCTATAGCCCTTTAGGTTGGCCCACCGATGCAGTTCACGTGAAAGCGGCGAACATTATGTACAATACAACCATCAAATAGGAGAAACCGGAAAAAAACATCGCCGCCATAACCGGTCCGGGGCGCAACTTTTTAACGGTAAGTGATACGGGGCTGAAACTTCACAGATATACTAAACTCGATATGCTCTACAATTTGCGCATAAAATCTGCGCAGGATCTGCGCAGGATTTTGCGCAGCTTATTTTACGCCGTCTCCAGCCACTTTTCACACATATTACAAATCTTACAGTATATACTAGTCTGTCTTAACATAGTCCTAGGTCCTAGGTATGTATACGTTGTGTACATAAATTGGACGCCAATAAAAGATTTATGCTCAGACTGCTTTTAGCTGCGAGGCTCGGCGAAGCATTGAATAAGGTTATGATATAATCTTATTCAGTGTTGTAGCTGACCGGGTGGTGGTACTGCTCCTCCTCCTGCGCGAGTGGCGCGGAAAAAAGGACTGGAAAAAAAGGACTGGAAAAAAAGGTTTTTTCCGTTTTTTCCATTTTTTTCCGATGGGGTGGAAAAAAATGGAAAAATATTCCTAACGTTATTTTGACGATTTTTACAATAAAATATTATGTTTTCTGAGCTTTTCCAGCAATTTCACACTATTTACAACCTTTTTCGTGGGTCATAGTAGGTGGGGGTATGCTAAATCTGACGAAATTATATTTGGGTTTTTTCGATGCATCGGAAAAAAATGGAAAAATATTCGGGACATGTTCTGAAAGTTAATTTATAACATCGGAACATTAAGAAACCATCAAAAACAGTGTTTAATGAGGTAAGAATACTATATTCATGCATTTGAGCTAACTTTGGGATTTAGCGTTTTCCCTTGGAATGTGAAAATGATTGCGTAACTCAGGTAGAGTTAATAATTCAATACCTAACAGTGGAGTGTTCATCTAAAACTGTTAAAATATCTGGAATTGTTTACCTTACGGAGCGTGTTACCCTACGAAAACCACAAACTAGGTCTAGTAGAACCGCCAAAGTATACAGAAGTGACCTGTACTTTGCTTTAACAGCATCACCCGCTGAAAAATTTGATTCCTGTAACCACTACTGGAATCTTTCTAAGCGCTTGTGTAATTGCATTACCCCTGTGGGGCTACAAATATCGTGAAAACTGCTTCTGTGCATGCAAAAACATGAAATAACGCAACTTTTAGTACGTACATTGTGTAATTTTGGAGTGACCGCAAAAAAGAAAAAATATGGAAAAAAATGGAAAAAAAACCGGAAAAAGGTTTTTTCCGGCAATCTTTTTTTCCGGAAAAAACCAACCCTAATCCAGGGGAGGGTTCTAGGGGTGGCAACCCCCTCGTCAATTTTATCAATACCCATAAAGTGTAAATTTCGGTCACTCAAAACCCCTCTTTTTAGTAGGTCAAATCAGTGGGCGTCGAGTAAATGAAGGTCCGCATCTTGGTTCCGTGAAGAATTCCTTGGGGTGGGCTGGCGTTGTGGGGTCGCACCAAATTTCAAAAGTGGTAAATTTCTCGGGGGGCACGGACTGAGCAAATTTCCTGAAGGCCTTAGGGTTCGATTTTGGGTCAAAAATTAAATATTTTCAAAAGTGGTCAAATTTCGAGTCAAATGAAGGCCCGCATCGAACTGAACAATTTTCGCCATAGAACCACCCACCCAAACTTGCTGTGTCGGATTTATATACTTGCTTTCTCAACCGGAATTCAAACGACAGACCTCGGCCCAACACACATATTATCCCCTTTTGTGCGGAGCATTTTTGTTACTTGTATATATATATATATCATAGGGGCCGCGGTAGCGACCCCTATAATATGAGTGACAATGGTCGAATGACCGTGTAAAACAAGGCTGCGCAGAAGCTGCGCAGATTCCTGCGCAGATTATGTGCGCAAAATTGTACGTGGCGAGTTTAGTATGTGTGCGAACTTTCATCCCCGTACCACTTTCCGTTAAAAAGTTATGCCAAAAATCGCTTACGAGAGTGATGTTTTTTTCCCGTTTCTCGCTTTTGATGTCTCATAAGGGGGTTTTGTAGCTTGAATAACTACAGATAGAAAAATTTTTGCCTATGAAACCCATATATATTCTTGTAGTACAAATCAAAAATAAGAAAATGAGCTAGTTTTTATGCCTCCCAGGGCCGGAAAAAATTTTTGGCTGGGGGCCAAAGTCGGCCAAAACGCTAAAATGGCCAAAAAGTATGCTTCAAAGGCGCCTTAATAAGTCAGATTGGGCTATATATGGGGCAATACTGACTATATATATGGTTAAACAGTACACATATCGGGGTCGTTCAAATGCTATATGATTTTCCGTCTTCGTGCGTAATTTTTCGGTACTGGCCGGCCAAAGTTGGTGAACTTTGGGTCGAACTTTGAACTTAATTTTTTCGCTTATTTTGCTACATGGGTGGCTCAAATTTTGCATACAAAGGTTTTTTGGGACGGAGAATCGATTCCCGCTATCAGTTTGGCTGCCCGAGTAACCCAAGTTGCTGGGCTGGTTCCACTTGACCGTCTGAGGGGTCATGTCGGTAACCGCCTCCCGGAGGTCCATAGTAGGCTTTACTTTGCCTCTCCAAACTTTGTCTATAGGGGTTTTCTGGTGCGCCCAGCTCATTCCCGGTGTCCGTTTTGCCGTCTGACCCACTGATCTAGCTGTGCTGGTTCCACTTTGCCGTCTGGAGGGCCCGGTCGGTACCGACTTCCGGGAACACCATATAGGACTGTACATAGCCCGACAAAACATTGTCTATAGGGGTTTTCTGGTGCGCCCAACTCATTCCTGGCATCCGTTTTGCCGTCTGACCCACCCATCTTGCTGTGCTGGTTCCACTTTGCCATCTGGAGGGTCAGGTCGGTGGGAGGTCATGGGGTCAAAAATGAAATTTTTCAAGTGGTCAAATTTGGTACCAAATGAAAGCCCTGAGCGAGCTGAGCAACTTTTGTCATAGAACTGCATGCTCAAAGTGGCTATAGTGGAGCATACATATCTGGGCTTTTTCTAGGCGAAAAAAGTGGGGGGGGGGGAGCCCCCCCACTAGTGGGGGGGGGGAACCCAAAAGTGGGGGGGAATCTAAAGTGGTCTAAAATCGCTAAAAATGCGGTAAAAATAGCCTGTTTTCTACATATACTGCTATAACTATGCTTAAAAGTGCTCAAAAATTGAGTTTGAGTACCAAAATAAACGATTTTTGACCAAAAAATTCCGGCGAAGCCGGAAAATTTTTGAAAATTTTGACCAAAAATCCTTAAAATTTGGCATTTTCTGGGCACCTTACAGGGTATTTTTTAGGGATTTTTTTCGGGTGGGGGGCTTCCCGGGGGGGGCCCCCCGGGCCCGGGGGGGGGAAGAAATTTTCGGGGGGGGGGGAAGATTTTTTTGCCTAAATGAGCCAAAAAATGGTATTTGTTGGCGTATTTTGCATGGTGAAACGCTAAAAGTTCTCAAAAATGCCAGGATTTAAGCTAAAAATAGCTATTTTTACGAAAAAATCTTCGGCGAAGCCGAAAAATTTTTGAAAATTTGCCTATTTTTGGCAAAAATTTGGGCACCCAAAAACATCCCGGGGGGGAAGCAAAAATCCCGGGAGGGGGCGATTTCGGGGGGGGCCCCCCGCCCCCCCCCTGTAAAAAATACCCTGCCTTATAGGGAGTGGGGGGGAAGCCCAAAAAAGTGGGGGTGGGGCCGAGTGGGGGGGGAAGGGGTCGAGTGGGGGGGAACCCAAAAAGTGGGGGGGGTCCCCCACCCCCCCCCCCACTAAAAAAAGCCCAGCATATATAAAATAATAGAAAACAAGAACAAAAAGTGCTCCTTCGTCGCATGTAAAATACATATGAGTCTTCGTAGGCAGGTTGTACATAAGCAAAAACTAGCCTGTAAAATACATATGAGTTCCGTAGGGAGGTTGTAAATTAAGGAAAACAAGTTGCAACCGCTTAACTTATGAGCCTGTCCTACAACGAGGCTCATATTGGCGTCACAGTGCATTCCACAGTAAAGCCTCATTAAAGAACCTCAGCTTCATCCACATTACGGAAAAATGAATAGACGTCATGGCCCAGGACTGAAGTGAACTACGACTGCTCAAGCTGAACTGTACATGCAACCTGTTTCCTGAAACACTATGGCACACCTCTAATGCATTCTCGAAACACTTTCACATTATACACACGCAGAATGCGTTCCCACTTGGCTGTGAGTCAGAGCGCCTCATGGCGTACCGTATTGAGCATATGCACACTATAATGACTCATCAACATTATATATATATATGAAGGATAATTTGTAATGAAAAGCTTTATGCAGTATGTATTTATATAAAACTAAATCTGCAAATTATTCGTATTATGACATATATACGCCAATATGAGCCTCGTTGTAGGACAGGCTCATATAATGTTAAGCGGTTGCAACTTGTTTTCCTTAATTTACAACCTCCCTACGGAACTCATATGTATTTTACAGGCTAGTTTTTGCTTATGTACAACCTGCCTACGAAGACTCATATGTATTTTACATGCGACGAAGGAGCACTTTTTGTTCTTGTATATATATTCCCAACACACATATTATCCCCTTTTGTGCGGAGCATTTCTGTATTATAATCTTTTAATTCCAATTGAACTTTTTAATGACTTCCAGGGGACTGTTTTTGAACCGTTTAAAACATTCTCCCGATTGATTTTATGATATTATCGCTGTGCAACTTATATCAAAATTAAAGATTCCATTCCCCAGTGTTGGTGTCAATGAAAGCATTGCAGTTTCTTTTCTATCGACGTCAGCTTCTGCTTAACTTTATCTCTCATGACAGTCATTCTTAATCTTAATAAGGAAATTTTGTTTCAGGTCTTGCCTCCTGCCCTCCAGATTTCATGGTCAGAGCAAAGGAGCGAGCGTTGAAGCAGAAAGGGAAAGAACCGGCGTCTGGTTCCTCGACTGGCGGACCCCAGACCTTGGCGGAACCGATGGTTCGACGTAGTACCAGAATTCAGCCAGCTGTCACCAAGCCGCTGTGCTCTACTTCTGGCAAAGCGCCGCCGCCAGAAAAGAAGTCGTCTAGAGCTTGTGCCGCTGCGGTCACTTCCTATAAGGAAGCTGATTCGAGTGATTTTGAGGAATCTGACAGTGAAAATGATGGTGCTGACGATGATAATGATGATGATGAGTGGATGCCTGGTGTTTCAGGTTAGATTAGTGATGGCAATATTCGTAATTTGTTTATTTTGTTTAATATTTCATGGGTGGTTAAAAATGTCTTCGTTGAAATGAAATGTGCCAGACATGGGCACCGGAAAAAGCTTATTTCTGATAAGTTGGAAATTTTTTGGCAAATTGGAGTTTTCTGGAAATTTTTAGCATTTTCAGAAAAATTTTAACATTTTCTAAAGTGATCAGAATGCATTGTTTATTGGATAAAATGTGTTTAAGAGCTTAAATTCATTAAAATTCTCTCTCATTTGTAGCGCGTAAGATTAGCTTATTTCGGGTAGGGTTCTGTAGAAGCAATTTGTGAAGCCGTTGGGAATCGGTGAAAAGCAGAAAAAGACACTGAAAAAACAGGAGACTTTTTTGGAATAACCCAAACGCACTTCTAAAGTCTGGGGTTTCTCTAGGAAAATAGTGGGGGGATGGCCAAAAGTGGGTGGACTGAAATGGGCTAAAAATGCGGTACGAAATTGCGTGTATTCTACGTATACTGCTATAACTAAGCTAAAAAAGGTTCAAAAATTAAGTTTTAGTACCAAAATAGGCGATTTAGACCATTAACTTCCGACGAGGCTGTAAATTTTGAAATTTTTGACCAAAAATCCTTAAGATTTGGCATTTTCTGGGCACCTTATAATGAGCGCGGTGGGGAAGCCCAAAAAAGTGGGGGCGGGGGGGGGACGCACCTCCCGCCCTCCCCCACTAAAGAAAGCCTAGAAAGTTGATGCATATATACTTGTATGTGCTTATGCTAGGGACTTTTACAGTACTACAGTACTAGGAGAATAGGCTAAAAACAGCGATATTTTTATAGCATGCACTGTAAAAGTTGCGTTTTATCGCAAAATTTATAAGCAGATTTAGTGTTGAAAAGGGCAAAAATTGAGTAAACAACTTAGGCAATGCCGGAAAATGTTTGAAAAGTTTTTTGCTTTCTGATACCAAATAAGGCACCCACTTTTGGGGGAGGGATGTCGTGGAACCCCTCCCCCAGTAGAATAACTCCAGTTTGTGCTGACCAAGAAACAGGTTTGAATGTTCATTGTTTACAACCTGCATACTGTGCTGAAACCCATGTTCGTGCGATTTCTTCAAAACCATTTAAGATTTTTATGTCAATAATTATCAGGGTATTTTTTAGGGATTTTTTCGGGGGGGAAGATCTTTTTGCAAAAATGAGCCAAAAAATGGTATTTTTTGGCGTATTTTACGTGGTGAAACGCAAAAATTTCTCAAAAATGCCAGGATTTAAGCTAAAAATGGCTATTTTTACGAAAAAATCTCCGGCGGTGCAGGAAAATTTTTGAAAATTTGCCTACTTTTGGCAAAAATTTGGGCCTCCAGAAAATCCCGGGGGGGAAGCAAAAATCCAGGGAGGGGGCGATTTTGGGGGTAGGGCAGGCATTTTCGGGGGAAGGTCAATTGGGGGGGGGGCCTGTAAAAAATACCCTGATTGTATTATATGCTTGGGCTTCCAAAGTTTTTTCCAGTTCATCATATATATCGGGAATAAAATTTTTTCGGATTTCGCGTAAAATTTGGTTCTGGCTTCTTTCTGCCCCTTTTCTCTTTCCGCATTTAAGTCACTTGCTTATGCCTTTGGCTGTGTTTAATGTTCTATGCGTAGTTGAATTTAACGTTTTGCGTTTAGTTTGCACATTTTTGCCCTTTTAATATTTTAGAAGAGTCATCGAAAAAGATGTCTGGTGCCAAACAACAGTGGATGAAAGGGCCGCCTTTGGCAAATCTCAGAAATCTTCCTGCTGCAGGTGTGTTTCATTTTTTATTTATTTATTTATTTTATGGTCTATCTTCGGTGCAACCTATTGCATGATAGTTGTATTTGGCCGATGCTCTTTTCTGACATGTGCAGGACGTAAGATTCAGACTCCCTGCATTCCTACAGTCGGATCAGGTATTGCAATCTGTATATATGTATAGTACATCCGTATGTTTGTACTACAGACGTAACTCTGGTTTGGGGTTTGCATATTTTGTTACTTTCCAATCTTAAAAGGGTTATTTTTGAACAAAAGGCTTTAGTAGACAAAATCTTTTGGTCCTTGGACCTCCCAGATTCCTTCAAAATCCTGGGTGCGGGCCTAGCATGCAGTATTTTAACGCACTAGCTCTTGCTTTTTGCCTTAACTGTGACTTTGTCTCTCATCATTGCTCCAGCAGCAATCTTGAAAGGGCTCCGGAACCTCCTTAGCACCATTTTCCATGCTTGCCACTGTTTTCTATCACTTGCCATTGTCATTGAAAGTGATATAGATATTTTTTCATATATATTTGAATATCGGACTATTGTTTGTTATACGAATATCCGGTGGTCCTTCTATTCAAAACTTAAGGTGGTGATTTCTTTTTGAGACATCAACTTTGAACCATTATTACTCATTCATTACTTGGACTTGACTTGACAAGACATCTTTATATCAAGATCTTGCTTAACATTTCTCTTCTATACACTGATTACAATAAGTTAATTTTGGTTTTCGAAAAATTTAACGGATTTTGAAGAGCTGCAATTATTCAGATTTTCTGCAGACTGAAGTGGATTTCGGTTATATGATTCGATACCTCTATCAGATAGCTTGGATCCTCTTTAGTTGTATGGAATCGTTCTTCGTCATGGAGAAATAAGCTAAACTACTAAGCAAAAGCCTCGATCCTTATTTAGTTTATATAATTTCTTATTATGTATATATCTACAATATACCTTTTAAAAGCTGTATATATTTTGCTGGCACGTTTTCCTTCGTTGTTGAATTCTGGGCTTTTTTAGGCTAAAAAAGTGGGGTGGTCAACAGTGGCCTAAAATCATCAAAAATGCAGTACAGATAGCGTGTTTTCTAAAAATACGTCCTAAAAATTTGGCATTTACTGGGCACCTCGTAGTCAGTGGGGGGGGAAGCTCTAAAAAGGTGGTGATGGGGCCGAGCAGGCACGTAGGCAGGGGGTCATCCCCCCAAAATCGCGGACGAAATAAATATTTTTATTGCGTAGAAGCAGCGTGAATAAATATTTGGATAAATTTTCGCCTGCGGCGCTATTTTTGAGCGAAAGTATTTCAAAAAGCACTAGGTTTTGCTTGAAATTTTTCACCAATGGTTCAGTTGCGGTAGAAATTTCAGAGCATTTTTGGCTTGCCCCACTTTTCCCAACTTTTTTTTCTGGCTACGCTAGTGGGGCCGAGTGGGAGGGGGGAAAAGAAAGCCCAGTTGGAAGCAGGCGCGTATGTGAGGGGGGGGCGAGGGGAGGCATGCTCCTCCCGGATTTGGAAGCCGAAGAAAATTTGCTTAAGTTTCAGAGAGATTGTATCTCCCTTCCGAATTTTTTCTGGCTACGCTTGTGCTTGGAAGAATACCATGCCTTTTTGATACCTTCAAACCGACAACCTTAGTATTCGGTCTTCCGCTCTTTCTACTGAAGCATCTGTGGCTCAGTTGGTTAGAGCGTCTGCGCGTTAAGCCGAAGACGCGGGTTCGAACCCCGCCAGGTGCCCGAATTTTTCGGGTGCCTGGTGCCACCAGGCTGGTGGTGTACAACTTTCATTTCTTTAATTAGTTTAATTTTAGCATTGATTGCGTAGCTCAAGAAATTATGTAGGGGCGCGATAGCGCCCCTACATAATATGGGTGTAAAGGCGTCTGCGCGGCCCCCTGGAGAACGTGTTGCCTGGTGCCAGCTAATTAGAGGCCCGGGAGTGGTAAAAAGGTTACCATCGTAAACAACTCGAGTAGTACTACAAGTACCACCATACTTTTGGTTCGAATTCGAAACTTCGAATTTTTGCACTAGGCGATAGTTACCGTGCGTTTGTTAGTAAATAACGCTTATTGGAAATGCATTTTACGGCGAAGTGTTGGAACGATGTGGGCATTTTGGCACCATACTGCTATTATATGTTGGTAGACAGGATCCCCCATGCAACCTTTTTTGGTCATTTTGGCACCTGGCCAATTTTGGCTCTGTGCCAAGGTCCCAAAGTCGGACTTTCGCTATTTTTCGCAAATTTTGGTCACACTTTTCTAGAACTGGGTAGAAGTTGGAGAGGTCTAGTATCTTTTGTTGAAAACTACCAGTAGGGGTGCATAAAGTAGCGAGGGGGGTTTTTTAATTTTGCTCCCTAGCTTTCAGGAGATGGGCTCAAACTTTGCATTTTTTGGCCTGTTTGGGCGAAAAGTTTCTAAGTCCCACTTTTGCTAGAAATGGCCTAAAAGTCACTAAAAATAGCGTTTTTCGGCCTCGGGGTGGTCCCCATATATAGTAAATCGGGGTCGCTGAAAACGATGAGCATACTGCCGATACCGCCCGAAGTGACCACTGGTCAGCATGGCTCCCGTGGTTCCTCGCCCAAGGGTCAAAGTTGGGAAAACTCAGTCTAAACAGCGTTTTTCGGCGTTTTGGTCGGGGGCATATATAGTAAATCGACTACGCTCGTTTCAATGGGCATATCGTCGAAACCGACGGAAGTGACCACTGGTCACTACAGCCTATGGGGCCTATTGACCACTGGTCAAACGGCCTAAAACTGCGTTTTTCGGCGTTTTGGTCGGGGACATATATAGTAAATCGACTACGCTCGCAGGGCTTCAACTATCCCTATTTTCCTATTTTTTCCCTATTTTTTCGGAGTCGCCCTATTTTTCCCTATATTGAGCGAAATCACCCTATTTTCCCCTATTTTTAGGATAAACTGTTGTCAATTCAACCTTTACAGAACTAAACTTTCTTGCTAAACACTTGAGATTAATTTTTAAATATGGAAAAAATTTTGCCTGCGGCGTCCTCTTTTTAATGCAGATGCATACATAAGTAGCTCTCTGTTAGAGCTCTTTCGTCATCCTACGCTCAGCTTCTATGTATAAGTTGATAGCATGCTCTCAATTTTGGCAACGTTTTCATATTTTATTGGCCTCGTGGATCCCCAACACAAGGGTCGCTTGCAGTGCATAACTAAATGTTTCCTCCATTCAAATTAATAAGCATCATCCGGACACTTGTTAAACCTAGGGCAATGGAAAAGGGTGCTTCCTAAACTGCGGCCCGGCCCGGCCCGGCCCGGCCCAAATTGCCTAAAATGCGGCCTCATGTTAAAGTTTCAAGATACACTAGAATTGGATTTTTGGGCCGCAAATAGCCTAAAGTGCGGCCCTGGGCCGCAAACTTCCTAAACTGCGGCCCGTCATCCTTGGCCGCAAATTGCCTAAACTGCGGCCCAATCATCCTTGGCCGCAAACTGCCTAAAATGCGGCCCGAACTGTTTTTGGGCCGCAAACTGCCTAAAATGCGGCCCGAGCTGGTTTTGGGCCGCAAACTGCCTAAACTGCGGCCCGAACTGTTTTTGGGCCGCAAAATGCCTAAAATGCGGCCCAAACTATCTTTGGGCCGCAAAATGCCTAAAATGCGGCCCGAACTGTCTTTGGGCCGCAAACTGCCTGAACTGCGGCCCGAACTGTTTTGGGCCGCAAAATGCCTAAACTGCTTCCCGAACTGTCTTTGGGCCGCAAAATGCCTAAAATGCGGCCCAGATTGTCTTTGGGCCGCAAAATGCCTAAAATGCGGCCCGAACTGTCTTTGGGCCGCAAACTGCCTAAACTGCGGCCCGAACTGTTTTGGGCCGCAAAATGCCTAAACTGCGGCCCGAACTGTCTTTGGGCCGCAAACTGCCTAAAATGCGGCCCAAACTGTCTTTGGGCCGCAAACTGCCTAAACTGCGGACCGAACTGCTTTTGGGCCGCAAAATGCCTAAACTGCGACCCGAACTGTCTTTGGGCCGCAAAATGCCTAAACTGCGGCCCGAACTGTCTTTGGGCCGCAAACTGCCTAAAATGCGGCCCAAACTGTCTTTGGGCCGCAAACTGCCTAAACTGCGGCCCGAACTGCTTTTGGGCCGCAAAATGCCTAAACTGCGACCCGAACTGTCTTTGGGCCGCAAACTGCCTAAAATGCGGCCCAAACTGTCTTTGGGCCGCAAACTGCCTAAACTGCGGCCCGAACTGTCTTTGGGCCGCAAACTGCCTAAACTGCGGCCCGAACTGTCTTTGGGCCGCAAACTGCCTAAACTGCGGCCCGAACTGTTTTTGGACCGCAAAATGTCTAAAATGCATAATGCACGAGATTCATATAAAACAGAGAAAAACATAAAACAAATAAAGCAAAACATATAAAAACAAGCAATTTATTAGATTGCATTCAATTAACCAAATGCCTTCTTCTTATCAAACTCTTAAACTAAAAATATTCACTAGAAATTCTAGATACTACAAGTTTTACACTATTTTCAAAGACAAGCTATAAGAATTGGCAGAAACTTAACTTGGAACAGTAACTATACTGTAGCATAATTTCAATAGAATTGTGCCCTAAGACGAGTACCCTGCTGAGTAAGGTGACAAAGATCCTTCAATTCAGCGCCTATTAAATTTGGGGAATCGTCACACAGCTCCTATAACTAACTCCACTCTAACTTGTGTATCCGGACTCAGTGTAAACTCGTAAGATTAGGATTTCATCTGTTACGACACCGTTTATACTTATGTGAAATAATGTAGCGGGGCAAGTATCTGATTCTACGTACAAGCACCGTTACCACACTCGAAAACCAGCGGATGCGGAGACCGTTCACAAATAGACAACGAACTGACTTCAGGAGACGGTCGGGACAGCCTCGCCAGATGCTAACCGGGTAATAACCTGTCCTAAGTGAAGAGATGCCTCCTCACTCTCACTATAAATGGATTCAAACAGGAACTACCTACCTAGCAGGAGCTCAGTAGACTTAGCCTAATAAAGTTAGTAACAAGAATTTAATAAGAAAAGAACAACAAATATTATTATAAAGAATAATAAAAGTAAGTTGTGGGCTGAGCCCTCAGTTATACAGAACAATCACACAAAGTAACTTACAGTAACAGGGCCAATAGGCCAACGTACCAGTACCAGGCTCTGGGGAGAGCAGGGGCAAAATATTTACACAGTAAATTGGGGGAGAATAGCAGAAAGGAATATAGCGGGTGTACACGACGATAAAAGTTATAAGACTGAAGGGGGGAAGCGAGTGTTGGGTTGAATCCTCCCACGAGCGCCCCCTAGTGAGAAATTTCTCCCAATCACGTAGCTCCTCGTACAGCAAGGGGGGAACCCACACAATCCCAAACATACACGCTGGGGGAGCTACGTGACTTGCAAACTTAACCCAGCCCCTTCCCGCTTTCTGCTAGCAGCACCAAGTATATATCTTTGTCACTGCTTTCAGGTGCTACATTACAGGAACCAATTGGCTTGGGATATTGATATTGCTTAGGCATGTTAGGCATTTTACGGCCCAAAACCTGCTCGTGCCGCATTTTAGGCATTTTGCGGCCCAAAGACAGTTCGGGCCGCATTTTAGGCATTTTGCGGCCCAAAGATAGTTTGGGCCGCATTTTAGGCATTTTGCGGCCAAAGACAGTTCGGGCCGTATTTTAGGAATTTTGCGGCCCAAAGACAGTTATGGCCGCAGTTTAGGCAGTTTGTGGCCCAAAGACAGTTCGGGCCGCATTTTAGACAGTTTGCGGCCCAAAGACAGTTCGGGCCGCATTTTAGGCAGTTTGCGGCCCAAAGACAGTTCGGGCCGCATTTTAGGCAGTTTGCGGCCCAAAGTCAGTTCGGGCCGCAGTTTAGGCATTTTGCGGCCCAAAGATAGTTTGGGCCGCATTTTAGGCATTTTGCGGCCAAAGACAGTTCGGGCCGTATTTTAGGAATTTAGCGGCCCAAAGACAGTTATGGCCGCAGTTTAGGCAGTTTGCGGCCCAAAGACAGTTCGGGCCGCAGTTTAGATAGGCGGCCCAAAGACCGTTCGGGCCGCATTTTCCGCATTTTGCGGCCCAAAGACAGTTCGGGCCGCATTTTAGGCAGTTTGCGGCCCAAAGACAGTTCGGGCCGCAGTTTAGGCATTTTGCGGCCCAAAGACAGTTCGGGCTGCATTTTAGGCAGTTTGCGGCCCAAAGACAGTTATGGCCGCAGTTTAGGCAGTTTGCGGCCCAAAGACAGTTCGGGCCGCATTTTAGGCATTTTGCGGCCCAAAACCAGCTCGGGCCGCATTGTAGGCAGTTTGCGGCCCAAAAGCAGTTCGGGCCGCAGTTTAGGCAGTTTGCGGCCCAAAGACAGTTTGGGCCGCATTTTAGGCAGTTTGCGGCCCAAAGACAGTTCGGGCCGCAGTTTAGGCATTTTGCGGCCCAAAGCAGTTCGGGCCGCAGTTTAGGCAGTTTGCGGCCCAAAGACAGTTCGGGCCGCATTTTAGGCATTTTGCGGCCCAAAGACAATCTGGGCCGCATTTTAGGCATTTTGCGGCCCAAAGACAGTTCGGGCCGCAGTTTAGGCATTTTGCGGCCCAAAACAGTTCGGGCCGCAGTTCAGGCAGTTTGCGGCCCAAAGACAGTTCGGGCCGCATTTTAGGCATTTTGCGGCCCAAAGATAGTTTGGGCCGCATTTTAGGCATTTTGCGGCCCAAAAACAGTTCGGGCCGCAGTTTAGGCAGTTTGCGGCCCAAAACCAGCTCGGGCCGCATTTTAGGCAGTTTGCGGCCCAAAAACAGTTCGGGCCGCATTTTAGGCAGTTTGCGGCCATGGATGATTGGGCCGCAGTTTAGGCAATTTGCGGCCAAGGATGACGGGCCGCAGTTTAGGAAGTTTGCGGCCCAGGGCCGCACTTTAGGCTATTTGCGGCCCAAATATCCAATTCTAGTGTATTTTGAAAATTTAACATGAGGCCGCATTTTAGGCAATTTGGACCGGGCCGGGCCGGGCCGCAGTTTAGGAAGCACCATGGAAAAGTTAGGAAGACCTTTCTGCAGCGGAAATGTTTGGAAAATTTGCTTACATTTAGTCTCGACTAGGAGGAGTGACAGTATATATCTATAAAAGTTTGTTTTATTGAGTTAACGATTTCTGTGAATTTTCAAACTTTGAGGAAGACCGTGTTTGCAAAAAATCGTTTCGCAAAAGTCGAGGCAAGGTCGAGGTGATATTTTGTTTTGTGCCAAACTTGAAAGTACTGACACTGACGCTACCTACCTGGCCTTTTTTGGGTTTTGAAAGTGGGGGGGGGCTTCGTCCCCCCCCCTAGGGAGGGGAAGTGGGGGGCTTCCACAAAGTGGTGGGGGCGAGCCCAATGCATAAATTTACCTAATTAGCATTTTTAAGGTAAAAACTCGAAAAATCGCTGTTTTTAAGCTTAAACTGACTAAACATGCCAGCGTATATACAATGACAACCTCGTTGTCTTTTCAATGCTTTTGGCAGCAGAATTAGCAATTTTTCCCAAAGTCACCATTCTCTGGAAATTTCATACACAAAAAGGGTTAGCTTTTTCCGAAAAAAATTGCGGAAAAAATTATATATGGTTTTTTAGTGTACGTATACCTTAGGCTCGTTTTTAAAATTACTCAGATTTTTCAAACCACTTATGCACCGGGTCGATCTCGGACCTCATCAGGACCTGAAAGACTTGAGCCCAAATTGAAACTTTTCTGAAAAATTCAAATATTGCAATAAGAATACAAACGCAGTGGATACAGACGCTTGCAGGTCGGAGCCAGGGGAGGCGGCCGGCGGCCGCTCCCTCCCCGTCTTGATTCAATTAGGAAAAATTAAGGAGACAAATGGGAAAAAGGACCAAAAAATTGCGTGCCGCCTGCTCGAATTTTCTTATTAATAGCATATTTATAGTATTTATGAAGAAAATGCCCGAAGTTTTTATTGAAAATTTCCATTTAGGCCTTGAAATTGCCATACTTATAGAAATTTTAGCGGTTCTTCGAAATGCAAAGAATAACAGATTTTATGACCGATTTTATTGTAAAAACAAATCATTTCTTCAATTTCAACCTTGCGAACGTTTGCTCGTGAAGCACCACACCCCCAGTCGCGAATTCTTGGATCTACCAGTGGACGCTTGTATTTATTGGTTTGCCGCTACTTCCGAAGGAAAAGGGCAAACCCTTATTCTCGTCGTGTTATTGGGTTGTCGCATTTTTTTTAAAAAAAAGACAACCCTTTGTTATGGCTAAGTTTCTTTATTGTGTTGCCCACTTTTCCAAAGGAAATGGCAACACCTTGTTATTGGTCTGTGCTTATTATTGGGTTGTCGCATTTTTTTAAAAAAAAGACAACCCTTTGATATGGCTAAGTTTCTTTATTTATTTATTGTGTTGCCCACTTTTCCAAAGGAATGGGCAACACTTTGTTATTGGTCTGTGCTTATTGGGTTGCCGCTTTTTCACAAAAAGGCAACCCTTTCATCTGGGTATGTCCCTTTATTATTATTATTATTCATCTCGTTACCACCCCCTGTCCCCCCCCTCTAACTTTTGATTGGGTGGACCGATTGGGCTGAAATTTTCAGTGGAGGTTTGGGGTGGGGTGAAGTGTTGACTGAAGCGCGGACAGTCCAGTATTTCCCGGATTCCGGGAATGGCGGCTCCCGGAATTTTTTAAAATGGTAAGGGGGGACCAAGGGAAACGTAAAAATTTTTTGTCCCCGATTTCGCTTAAAAGTTGGGCATAGGGTAATTCGATAACGCTGATTTCGAAACTGAAATCGAAATTTCCGGAAAATTTACGGATTTCGAGATATTGGACCCGGAAAATTCCGGATTTTGAAAAATTTTTACGAAAGTGGTCGATATGGTACTTAAATGAAAGAGCTCGTCGAGCTGAGCAACTTTCCTTCTTGCGACATTTTCCGGAAATGCGTCTAGCGAAAGTTACAGCCGAAAAACTGAAAATCCGGGAATTCACGAAAACCCGGATTTTAAAAAAGTTCTTCAAAAGTGGTCAATATGGTACTCAAATGAAAGAGCTCATCGAGCTGAACAACTTTTCTGCTTGCGGCATTTTCCGGAAATGCGTCTAGCGAAAGTTACAGCCGAAAAACTGAAACTCCGGGAATTCACGAAAACCCGGATTTTAAAAAATTTCTTCAAATGTGGTCAATATGGTACTCAAATGAAAGAGCTCGTCGAGCTGAACAACTTTTCTGCTTGCGGCATTTTCGGGAAATGCGTGTAGCGAAAATTACGACCAAAATACTGTTGCATTCTTCTGAAAATCCGTCCCCCCAAAGGGAAAATGCCGCGGCAACCCTTTCTCGCAACTTCGCTAGTTATTATTATTATTATTATTATCCGTCTGTCCCCCCCCTAGATCTCGAGATTGGGAAGGGATACAGGGGTGGTTGATACCTTATTTTGAAGCCCTTGACAAGGACATCTCCGGGAAGCAAGATGGCTCCGATACCTTCCGAATTCCGGCAATGGCGGACCCCGGAATTTTTAGAATCGTAAGGGGGGACCAAGGCGAAATTTCAAAATCCAAAATTTGGTCAAAAAATTTTTATCTCCGATTTTGCTTAAAAGTTGGTCATAGGGTAACCCGGGGACGCAGATTCCAAATCTGCAATCGAAATTTTCCTAACCCTTGTGGATCTCGAGATATGGCCAAAAGTTACACTGTTGGAGACCGCAAAAGTGAGCAAACTGCCAAGAAACGCCTGATATAAGAGTTTTTGAACTTGTTAGTCAAATTCAGCTGGTGGATTTGCTAGGATACCTTTTAAGAAGCTGTATCAAATACCTTTCAGCAATAATTATCGAAAATCTCTTATCCCAACTGCCCTTTTATGGGCAACCATTTTGCAAAATTAGTCAAAAATGAAAGTTGTTGTATCCTGCTGATTTTGGGATCATTGGAAAGCTCTCAACGAGCTAAGAAAAAGTTGTAATAGAGCCAAATCCTGAAAATGTACTAAATTCGAGTTTTGACCATCCATCCGTCCATGTTGCAGAAATTGGTCAAAAATGAAACTTGGCGGATCGGGCTCACACTAGCATCATTCGAAAGCTCTTGACGACCTGAGAAAAAGTTGTAATATGACCGCAGCATGAAACTGTACGAATATCGAGTTTTTACCCCAAAGGGAACGTGTTGTGGGCAACACATTCTTGCAGTAGCGCTAGTTTATTTATTTATTATTCCGGTCAACATTTGTGTCCCCCCCCTTTTTCTCGAGATTGGCTGGACCGATCGGGCTGAAATTCTCACCATAGTTGGAGGGTGACCTGAAGTGCTCCCGTTTGTAAGGGCATCCCGATATCTCCCGGATTCCGGGAATGGCGAATCCCGGAATTTTAAAAATCGTAAGGGGGGACCAAGGGAAACGTAAAAATTTTTTGTCTCCGATTTTGCTCAAAAGTTGGTCATAGGGTAAGTCGACTACGCTGATTTCGAAACTGAAAACGAAATTTCCATAAAATTTCCGGATTTCGAGATATTCGACCCGGAAAATTCCGGATTTTGAAAAATTTCTCCAAAAGTGGTCGATATGGTACTCAAATGAAAGAGCTCGCCGAGCTGAACAACTTTCCTTCTTGCGACATTTTCCGGAAATGCGTCTAGCGAAAGTTATAGCCGAAAAACTGAAAATCCGGGAATTCACGAAAACCCGGATTTTGGACTTAAAACTTTTTTGTCTCGGATTTTGCTTAAAAGTTGGTCATAGGGTAAGTCGGTGGTGCTGATTTCGAATCTGAAATTGAAATTCCCGGAAAATTCACGGATTTCGAGATATTAGGCCCGGAAAATTCCGGAATTTTAAAAATTGTCCTAAAAGTTGTCAATATGGTACTTATTCGAAAGATCTCAGCGAGTAGGGAAAAAGTTGTGATAGGGCCAAAGTCTGAAAATGTTCCAAAACTGAGTTTGAGCCCGAGCCGATATAAGCACAGAGGAATAAGAGGAAAATGCGCGACAACCCGTTGATGCCGGTAGGATTTATTGGGTTGCCGCTTTTTACACAAAAAGGCAACCCTTTCATCTGGGTATGTCCGTTTTTATTGGGTTGCCGCTTTTTCACAAAAAGGCAACCCTTTCATCTGGGTATGTCCCTATATTATTATTATTCTCGTGACCACCCCCTGTCCCCCCCCTCTAACTTTTGATGGGGTGGCCCGATTGGGCTGAAATTTTTCAGGGGTGTTGGGGGTGGGATGAAGTGTTGACTGAAGCACGGGCAGTCCGATATTTTCAGGATTCCGGGAATGGCGAATCCCGGAATTTTTTAGAATGGTAAGGGGGGACCAAGGGAAACGCAAAAATTTTGTGTCTCCGATTTTGCTCAAAAGTTGGGCATAGGGTAATTCGACCACGCTGATTTCGAAACTGAAATCGAAATTTCCGGAAATTTTACGGATTTCGAGATATTGGACCCGGAAAATTCCGGATTTTGAAAAATTTTTCCGAAAGTGGTCGATATGGTACTCAAATGAAAGAGCTCGTCGAGCTGAACAACTTTCCTTCTTGCGACATTTTCCGGAAATGCGTCTAGCAAAAGTTACAGCCGAAAAACTGAAAATCCGGGAACTCCCGAAAAACCGGATTTTGAAACATTTTTCCGAAAGTGGTCGATATGATACTCAAATGAAAGAGCTCGTCGAGCTGAACAACTTTCCTTCTTGCGGCATTTTCCGGAAATGCGTCTAGCGAAAGTTACAGCCGAAAAACTGAAAATCCGGGAATTCCCGAAAACCCGGATTTTGAAAAAGTTTTCCGAAAGTGGTCGATATGATACTCAAATGAAAGAGCTCGTCGAGCTGAGCAACGTTTCTGCTTGCGGCATTTTCCGGAAATGCGTCTAACGAAAGTTCCGACCAAAAAACTGTTGCAATCTTCTGAAAGAAAACCCGGAACCTAAGGGGAAATGCCGCGGCAACCCATTCTCGCTACTTCGCTAGTTATTATTATTCTCGTGACCACCCCCTGTCCCCCCCCTCTAACTTTTGATTGGGTGGACCGATTGGGCTGAAATTTTCAGTGGAGGTTTGGGGTGGGGTGAAGTGTTGACTGAAGCGCGGACAGTCCGGTATTTCCCGGATTCCGGGAATGGCGGCTCCCGGAATTTTTTAAAATGGTAAGGGGGGACCAAGGGAAACGTAAAAATTTTTTGTCCCCGATTTCGCTTAAAAGTTGGGCATAGGGTAATTCGATAGCGCTGATTTCGAAACTGAAATCGAAATTTCCGGAAAATTTACGGATTTCGAGATATTGGACCCGGAAAATTCCGGATTTTGAAAAATTTTTCCGAAAGTGGTCGATATGGTACTTAAATGAAAGAGCTCGTCGAGCTGAGCAACTTTCCTTCTTGCGACATTTTCCGGAAATGCGCCTACCGAAAGTTACAGCCGAAAAACTGAAAATCCGGGAATTCACGAAAACCCGGATTTTAAAAAAGTTCTTCAAAAGTGGTCAATATGGTACTCAAATGAAAGAGCTCGTCGAGCTGAACAACTTTTCTGCTTGCGGCATTTTCCGGAAATGCGTCTAGCGAAAGTTACAGCCGAAAAACTGAAAATCCGGGAATTCACGAAAACCCGGATTTTAAAAAATTTCTTCAAATGTGGTCAATATGGTACTCAAATGAAAGAGCTCGTCGAGCTGAACAACTTTTCTGCTTGCGGCATTTTCGGGAAATGCGTGTAGCGAAAATTACGACCAAAATACTGTTGCATTCTTCTGAAAATCCGTCCCCCCAAAGGGAAAATGCCGCGGCAACCCATTCTCGCAACTTCGCTAGTTATTGGGTTGCCGCTTTTTCCACAAAAAAGGCAACCCTTTCATCTGGGTATGTCCCTTTATTGGGTTGCCGCTTTTTACACAAAAAAGGCAACCCTTTCATCTGGGTATGTCCGTTTATTATTATTATTATTATTATTATTTATTATTCATCTCGTGCCCACACCTGTCCCCCCCCTCTAACTTTTGCTAGGGTTGACCGATTGGGCTGAAATTTGAGGTGGGGGTTGGGGGTGGGGTGAAGTGTTGACTGAAGCGCGGGGGGCTCCCCCCGTTGCGGTATGCGAAAGTACTCGATACGGTGATGCTGCAAATGGCTCAAAATTGAAAGTATCGGAAACCGCCCAATATGGGGCTCATTCGAAAGGTCTAGGTGAGTGGATTAAAAGTTGTAATAGGGCCGAGTCGTCAAAATGTACGAAAATTGAGTTACGGAGCTTCAAAGAGGTCAAAAATTGGCAAAATCGGACAAAATGGCTCAAAATTGAAAGTATCGGAAACCGCCCAATATGGGGCTCATTCGAAAGCTCTAGGTGAGTGGATTAAAAGTTGTAATAGGGCCGAGTCGTCAAAATGTACGAAAATTGAGTTACGGAGCTTCAAAAAGGTCAAAAATGGGCAAAATCGGACAAAATGGCTCAAAATTAAAAGTATCGGAAACCGCCCAATATGGGGCTCATTCGAAAGCTCTAGGTGAGTGGATTAAAAGTTGTAATAGGGCCGAGTCGTCAAAATGTACGAAAATTGAGTTACGGAGCTTCAAAGGGGTCAAAAATGGTCAAAATCTACCAAAATGACCAAAAATCTAAACAACTCTAAATATGGTCAATATGGTACTCTATTGAGAGCTCTCGATACGCACTACACGAATCAGACTATACTGGGTCACAAAGGTGCCTCTTTGGGGAGATATAGCCATCTATAAACGGAAAATGCAGCGGCAACCCATTCTCGCTACTTCGCTAGTTATTATTATTCTCGTGACCACCCCCTGTCCCCCCCCTCTAACTTTTGCTAGGGTCGACCGATTGGGCTGAAATTTTCAGGGGGGTTAGGGGGTGGGGTGAAGAGTTGACTGAAGCGCGGGGGGTTCCCCCCCTTGCGGTATGCGAAAGTACTCGATACGGTGATGCTGCATATGGTCAAAATTGAAAGTATCGGAAACCGCCCAATATGGGGCTCATTCGAAAGCTCTCGTTGAGTAGATAAAAAGTTGTAATAGGGCCAAGCCGCCAAAATGTACGAAAATTGAGTTACGGAGCTTCAAAGAGGTCAAAAATGGTCAAAATCGACCAAAATGGTTCAAAATTGAAAGTATCGGAAACCACCCAATATGGGGCTTATTCGAAAGCTCTCATTGAGTAGATAAAAAGTAGTAATAGGGCCAAGTCTCCAAAGTGTACGAAAATTGAGTTACGGAGCTTCAAAGAGGTCAAAAATGGTCACAATCGGCCAAAATGGCTCAAAATTGAAAGTATCGGAAACCGCCCAATATGGGACTCATTCGAAAGCACTCGTTGAGTAGACAAAAAGTTGTAATAGGGCAAAGCCGCCAAAGTGTACGAAAATTGAGTTACGGAGCTTCAAAGAGGTCAAAAATGGTCAAAATCGGCCAAAATGGCTGAAAATTGGAAGTAGCGGAAATCACCTAATATGGGTATCATTAGAAAGCTCTCGTTGAGTAGATAAAAAGTTGTAATAGGGCCAAGCCGCCAAAGTGTACGAAAGGGAAAATGCCGGCCCCCAAAGGGGAAATGCCGCGGCAACCCATTCTCGCTACTTCGCTAGTTATTATTATTATTATTATCCGTCTGTCCCCCCCCTAGATCTCGAGATTGGGAAGGGGTACAGGGGTGGTTGATACCTCATTTTGAAGCCCTTGACTAGGACATCTCCGGGAAGCAAGATGGCTCCGATACCTTCCGGATTCCGGGAATGGCGAATCCCGGAATTTTTCGGTTGGTAAGGGGGGACCAAGGCGAAATTTCAAAATCCAAAATTTGGTCAAAAATTTTTTGTCTCCGATTTCGCTCAAAAGTTGGTCATAGGGTAACTCGACCACGCTGATTTCGAAACTGAAATCGAAATTTCCGGAAAATTTCCGGATTCCGAGATATTCCACCCGGAAAATTCCGGATTTTGAAAAATTTCTCCAAAAGTGGTCGATATGGTACTCAAATGAAAGATCTCGTCGAGCTGAGCAACTTTCCTTCTTGCGACATTTTCCGAAAATGCGTCTAGCGAAAGTTATGTCCGAAAAACTGAAAATCCGGGAATTCACGAAAATCCGGATTTTGGATCGAAAAATTTTTTGTCTCCGATTTCGCTCAAAAGTTGGTCGTAGGGTAATTCGACCGCGCTGATTTCGAAACCGAAATCGAATTTTCCCGAAAATTTACGGATTTCGATATATTCGCCCCGGAAAATTCCGAATTTTGAAAAATTTCTCCAAAAGTGGTCAATATGGGGCTTAAATGAAAGAGCACGTTGAGCTGAGCAACTTTCCTTCTTGCGACATTTTCTGCAAATGCGTCTAGCGAAAGTTATGGCAGAAAAATAAACAGGAAAACCTGTTGTGGGCAACACATTCTTGCAGTAGCGCTAGTTTATTTATTATTCCGGTCAACATTTGTGTCCCCCCCCTTTTTCTCGAGATTGGCTGGACCGATCGGGCTGAAATTCTCACCATAGTTGTAGGGTGACCTGAAGTGCTCCCGTTTGTAAGGGCATCCCGATATCTCCCGGATTCCGGGAATGGCGAATCCCGGAATTTTAAAAATCGTAAGGGGGGACCAAGGGAAACGTAAAAATTTTTTGTCTCCGATTTTGCTTAAAAGTTGGTCATAGGGTAAGTCGACCATGCTGATTTCGAAACTGAAATCGAAATTTCCGGAAAATTTCCGGATTTCGAGATATTCGACCCGGAAAATTCCGGATTTTGAAAAATTTCTCCAAAAGTGGTCGATATGGTACTCAAATGAAAGAGCTCGCCGAGCTGAACAACTTTCCTTCTTGCGACATTTTCCGGAAATGTGTCTAGCGAAAGTTATAGCCGAAAAACTGAAAATCCGGGAATTCACGAAAACCCGGATTTTGGACTTAAAAATTTTTTGTCTCCGATTTTGCTTAAAAGGTTGTCATAGGGTAAGTCGACCACGCTGATTTCGAAACTGAAATCGAAATTTCCGGAAAATTTACGGATTTCGAGATATTCGATCCGGAAAATTCCGGATTTTGAAAAATTTCTCCAAAAGTGGTCGATATGGGGCTCAAATGAAAGAGCTCGTCGAGCTGAACAAGTTTCCTGCTTGCGGGATCTTGCGGAAATCCGCCTAGCGAAAGTTATAACCGAAAAACTAAAAATCCGGTAACTCCCGGAAAACCCGAATTTTCAAAAATTGTCTCAAAAGTAGTCGATATGGTACTCATCTGAAAGCCCTCAACGAGTAGGAAAAAATTTGTCATAGAACCAAGTTTTGAAAATGTACCAAAACTGAGTTTTGACCCTTTAGATAAGAGGAAAATGGCTGCGACAACCCGTTGATGCCGGTAGGATTTATTGGTTTGCCGCTACTTCCGAAGGAAAAGGGCAAACCCTTATTCTCGTCGTGTTATTATTATTATTATTGTGTTGCCCACTTTTCCAAAGGATTTGGGCAACACTTTGTTATTGGTCTGTGCTTATTATTATTGTGTTGCCCACTTTTCCAAAGGAAATGGCAACACCTTGTTATCGTTCTGTGCTTATTGGGTTGTCGCATTTTTTTTAAAAAAAAGACAACCCTTTGATATGGCTAAGTTTCTTTATTTATTTATTTATTTATTTATTTATTATTCCGGTCAACATTTGTGTCCCCCCCCTTTTTCTCGAGATTGGCTGGACCGATCGGGCTGAAATTCTCACCATAGTTGTAGGGTGACCTGAAGTGCTCCCGTTTGTAAGGGCATCCCGATATCTCCCGGATTCCGGGAATGGCGAATCCCGGAATTTTAAAAATCGTAAGGGGGGACCAAGGGAAACGTAAAAATTTTTTGTCTCCGATTTTGCTTAAAAGTTGGTCATAGGGTAAGTCGACCACGCTGATTTCGAAACTGAAATCGAAATTTCCGGAAAATTTCCGGATTTCGAGATATTCGACCCGGAAAATTCCGGATTTTGAAAAAATTCTCCAAAAGTGGTCGACATGGTACTCAAATGAAAGAGCTCGTCGAGCTGAGCAACTTTACTTCTTGCGACATTTTCCGGAAATGCGTCTGGCGAAAGTTATAGCCGAAAAACTGAAAATCCATGAATTCACGAAAACCCGGATTTTGGACTAAAAATTTTTTGTCTCCGATTTTGCTTAAAAGTTGGTCATAGGGTAACTCGACCACGCTGATTTCGAAACTGTAATCGAATTTTCCGCAAAATTTACGGATTTCGAGATATTCGGCCCGGAAAATTCCGGATTTTGAAAAATCTCCCCAAAAGTGGTCAATATGGTACTCAAATGAAAGAGCTCGTCGAGCTGAGCAACTTTACTTCTTGCGACATTTTTCGAAAATGCGCCTAGCGAAAGTTCCGTCCGAAAAACCGAAAACCGGGAATTCCCGGAAAATCGGAATTTTTAAAAATTGTCTCAAAAGTAGTCGATATGGTACACATTTGAAAGTCCTCACCGAGTAGGAAGAAGGTTGCAATAGAACCAAGTTCTGAAAATGTACCAAAACTGAGTTTTGGCCCTTTAGATAAGAGGAAAATGGCTGCGACAACCCGTTGATGCCGGTAGGATTTATTATTATTATTATTATTATCCGTCTGTCCCCCCCCTAGATCTCGAGATTGGGAAGGCGTACAGGGGTGGTTGATACCTTATTTTGAAGCCCTTGACTAGGACATCTCCGGGAAGCAAGATGGCTCCGATACCTTCCGGATTTCGGGAATGGCGAATCCCGGAATTTTTCGGTTGGTAAGGGGGGACCAAGGCGAAATTTCAAAATCCTAAATTTGGTCAAAAATTTTTTGTCTCCGATTTCGCTCAAAAGTTGGTCATAGGGTACCTCGACCACGCTGATTTCGAAACTGAAATCGAAATTTCCGGAAAATTTCCGGATTTCGAGATAATCGACCCGGAAAATTCCGGATTTTGAAAAATTTCTCCAAAAGTGATCGATATGGTACTCAAATGAAAGATCTCCTCGAGCTGAGCAACTTTCCTTCTTGCGACATTTTCCAAAAATGCGTCTAGCGAAAGTTATGTCCGAAAAAGTGAAAATCCGGGAATTCACGAAAATCCGGATTTTGGGTTGAAAAATTTTTTGTCTCCGATTTTGCTTAAAAGCTGGTCATAGGGTAATTCGACCACGCTGATTTCGAAACTAAAATCGAAATTTCCCGAAAATTTACGGATTTCGATATATTCGTTCCGGAAAATTCCGGATTTTGAAAAATTTCTCTGAAAGTGGTCGATATCGTGCTCAAACGAAAGAGTTCGTCGAGCTGAGCAACTTTCCTTCTTGCGACATTTTCTGAAAATGCCTCTAGCGAAAGTTATGGCAGAAAAATAAACAGAAAAACCAGTTGTGGGCAACACATTCTTGCTGTAGCGCTAGTTATTATTATTATTATTATTATCCGTCTGTCCCCCCCTAGATCTCGAGATTGGGAAGGGGTACAGGGGTGGTTGATACCTCATTTTGAAGCCCTTGACTGGGACATCTCCGGGAAGTAAGATGGCTCCGATACATTCCGGATTCCGGGAATGGCGAATCCCGGAATTTTTCGGTTGGTAAGGGGGGACCAAGGCGAAATTTCAAAATCCAAAATTTGGTCAAAAATTTTTTGTCTCCGATTTCGCTCAAAAGTTGGTCATAGGGTAACTCGACCACGCTGATTTCGAAACTGAAATCGAAATTTCCGGAAAATTTCCGGAATTCGAGATATTCGACCCGGAAAATTCCGGATTTTGAAAAATTTCTACAAAAGTGGTCGATATGGTACTCAAATGAAAGATCTCGTCGAGCTGAGCAACTTTCCTTCTTGCGACATTTTCCGAAAATGCGTCTAGCGAAAGTTATGACCGAAAAACTGAAAATCCGGGAATTCACGAAAACCCGGATTTTGGGTCGAAAAATTTTTTGTCTCCGATTTCACTCAAAAGTTGGTCATAGGGTAACTCGACCACGCTGATTTCGAAACTAAAACCGAAATTTCCCGAAAATTTACGGATTTCGAGATATTCGCCCCGGAAAATTCCGGATTTTGAAAAATTTCTCTGAAAGTGGTCGATATGGTGCTCAAATGAAAGAGCTCGTCGTGCTGAGTAATTTTCATCATTACCGTATTTTCCGGAAATGCTTCTGGTGAAAGTTATGGCAGAAAAATAAACAGAAAAACCAGTTGTGGGCAACACATTCTTGCAGTAGCGCTAGTTATTATTATTATTATTCTTCTTCTTCTTGTCCCCCCCTATTAACTCAAGCTAGGCTCAACGCCCGGAGCTGAAATTTGGTGGGTATGTGGGGGTTGGTCCCAAACCTGGCCCATTTTAATTTCATCGCTCTAGACCCACCTAGTCGACCAGGGCAGGGAATTTAATTTTTTAAAATCGTAAGGGGGGACCAAGGCGATTCTCAAAAATGGTCGAAAACTTTTTGTCTCCGATTTCGTTGAAAAGTTGATCATAAGGTAATTCGGGGACGTAGATTCCAAATCCGCAATCGAAATTTTTCTACCTTTTGCGGATCTCCAGATATGGCCAAAAGTTACACTGTTGGAGACCGCAAAAATGAGCAAATTGCCCAAAAACGCCTAATATCAGTGTTTTCCGAACTAGTTAGTCAAGTTGAACTGGTGGATTTGCTAGAATACCTTTTAATAGGCAGTATCAAATAACGTTTAGCAATAATTATCGTAAATCTCTTATCCCAACTGCCCTTTTATGGGCAACCATCTTGCAAAGATTGGTCAAAAATGAAAGTTGTCGAATCCTACTGACTTTGGTATCATTCGAAAGGTCTCAACGAGCTATAAAATAGTTGTAATAGGGCCAAATCCTGAAAATGTACTAATTTCGAGTTTTGACCCTCGATACGCTGATGTTGCAATAATCGACTAAAAAGAAAAGTTGTCGAATCCTGCTGATTTTGAGATCATTCGAAAGCTCTCAACGAGCTAAGAAAAAGCTGTAATAGGGCCAAACCTTGAAAATGTACGAAATTCGAGTTTTGGCCCTCGATACGCTGATGTTGCAAATCGGCCAAGACTGAAAGTTGTCTGTGAGCAAATTGCCAAGAAAGGCCTAATATCAGTGTTTTTTCGAACGCGTTAGTCAAGTTGAGCTGGTGGATTTGCCAGGACGCCCTATAAGACGGTGTATCAAATAACCTTTTGCGATATTTAGTCAAAGATTCGTTATCCCAACTGTCCTTTTAAGGGCAACCATTTCCAGAAAAATTCCTCATCCCAACTGCCCCTTTAAGGGCAACCATTTTCAGAAAACAACACGGAAAATGCTCTTTGTCACCGATTTGACTGAAAATCGACGCTACAAAGTTTGCTGCCTACAGAAAGAAGCGGCGGCAAACCATTCATGCCAATTTAGCTTGTTATTGGGTTGTCGCATTTTTTTAAAAAAAAAGACAACCCTTTGATATGGCTAAGTTTCTTTATTTATTTATTTATTTATTTATTATTCCGGTCAACATTTGTGTCCCCCCCTTTTTCTCGAGATTGGCTGGACCGATCGGGCTGAAATTCTCACCATAGTTGGAGGGTGACCTGAAGTGTTCCCGTTTGTAAGGGCATCCCGATATCTCCCGGATTCCGGGAATGGCGGCTCCCGGAAATTTAAAAATCGTAAGGGGGGACCAAGGGAAACGTAAAAATTTTTTATCTCCGATTTTGTTTAAAAGTTGGTCATAGGGTAAGTCGACCACGCTGATTTCGAAACTGAAATCGAAATTTCCGGAAAATTCACGGATTTCGAGATATTCGACCCGGAAAATTCCGGATTTTGAAAAATTTCTCCAAAAGTGGTCGATATGGTACTCAAATGAAAGAGCTCGCCGAGCTGAACAACTTTCCTTCTGGCGACATTTTCCGGAAATGCGTCTAGCGAAAGTTATAGCCGAAAAACTGAAAATCCGGGAATTCACGAAAACCCGGATTTTGGACCAAAAAATTTTTTGTCTCAGATTTCGCTCAAAAGTTGGTCATAGGGTAACTCGACCACGCTGATTTCGAAACTGAAATCGACATTTTCGGAAAATTTACGGATTTCGAGATATTCGCTCCGGAAATATCCGGATTTTGAAAAATTTCTCCAAAAGTGGTCGATATGGTACTCAAATGAAAGAGCTCGCCGAGCTGAACAACTTTCTTTCTTGCGACATTTTCCGGAAATGCGTCTAGCGAAAGTTATAGCCAAAAAACTGAAAATCCGGGAATTCACGAAAACCCGGATTTTGGACTTCAAAATTTTTTGTCTCGGATTATGCTTAAAAGTTGGTCATAGGGTAAGTCGGTGGTGCTGATTTCGAATCTGAAATTGAAATTCCCGGAAAATTCACGGATTTCGAGATATTAGGCCCGGAAAATTACGGATTTTGAAAATTTTTTCCGAAAGTGGTCGATATGGTACTCAAATGAAAGAACTCGTCGAGCTGAGCAACTTTCCTTGTTGCGACATTTTCCGGAAATGCGTCCAGCTAAAATTACGGCCGAAAAACTGAAAATCCGGAAATTCCCGGAAAAACCGAATTTCTAAGAACTTCACAAAAGTAGACTTTATGGTACTTATTCGAAAGCTCTCAGCGAGTAGGAAAAAAGTCGTGATAAGGCCAAAGTCTGAAAATGTTTCAAAACTGAGTCTTAGCCCGAGCCAATATAAGCACAGAGGAAGGATAAGAGGAAAATGCGCGACAACCCGTTGATGCCGGTAGGATTTATTATTATTATTATTATTATTCTTCTTCTTGTCCCCCCCTATTAACTCAAGCTAGGCTCAACGCCCGGAGCTGAAATTTTGTGGGTATGTGGGGGTTGGTCCCAAACCTGGCCCATTTTAATTTCATCGCTCTAGACCCACCCAGTCGACCAGGGCAGGGAATTTAATTTTTTAAAATGGTTCTGGTTTAGAGGGGGGTTCTGGTTCTCTGGCAAGGCGATTCTCAAAAATGGTCGAAAACTTTTTCTCTCCGATTTGGTTGAAAAGTCAGTCCTAGGGTAATTCGGGGACGCAGATTCCAAATCTGCAATCGAAACTTTTCTAGCTTTTGTTAATCTCGAGATATGGCCAAAGGTTACACTGCTGGAGACCACAAAAGTGAGCAAACTGCCCAGAAACGCCTAATATCTGTGTTTTTTGAACTCGTTAGTCAAGTTTAGCTGGTGGATTTGCTAGGATACCCTTCAAAAAGAAGTGTCAAATAACTTGCAGCGATATTTAATCGAAAATTCCTTATCCCAACTGCCTTTTAATGGGCAACCATCTTCTTCTGGAAGGTGTCAAAAATGGTCGAAAAGTTTTTGTCTCCGATTTGGTTGAAAAGTCAGTCCTAGGGTAATTCGGGGACGCAGATTCCAAATCTGCAATTGAAATTTTTCTAGTTTTTGTGGATGTCGAGATATGGCCAAAAGTTACACTGTTGGAGACCGCAAAACTGAGCAAACTGCCCAGAAACGCCTAATATTTGTGTTTTTTGAACTCATTACTCAAGTTTAGCCCGGTGGATTTGTTAGGACACCATTTAAAAAGAAGTGTAAAGTAACTTTTAGCAATATTTAGTACTCAACTCTACTGTCCTTTCAATGGCATCCATTTCTAGAAAAGTTCTTTATCCCAACTACTCTTTCAGAGGCAACCATTTCCCGAAAATCGAAAATCGAAAATTTTTTGTCTCCGAATTGGTTGCAAAGTCGGTCACAGGATAATTCCAGGACGCCAATTCCATATGTGCAATCGAAGTATTTCTTAGCTTGATGTCACTTTTTTCCGATTTTGAGCCCTTTAAGAGGGTGTATCAGATAACCTTTACCGATATTTGGTCAAAGATTCGTTATCCCAACTGCACTTTTAAGGGCAACCATTTCCAGAAAAATTCCTCATCCCAACTACCCCTTTAAGGGCAACCATTTTCAGAAAACAACACGCAAAATGCTCATTGCCACCGATTTGACTGAAAATCGACACTACAAAGTTTGCTGCCTACAGAAAGAAGCGGCGGCAAACCATTCATGCCAATTTAGCTTGTTTTTCATTCAAATCGGTGAGAAATCGAAACTTCTTAACAATTAATTTGCCATACTTTGGGCTTTCGAATTTTTGCATTTTGGTCAAAATATCTCCTACAGTCTTTAAAAGATATCACAAAATCTCGGGAGCTCGAGATCGGGGCCTGACCTGTCCCAGGTGCAACCCTAGTTTTGATCGATAAATATCGTTACTATTGTAGAGGGAGACTGTTTCCTTTTAATTTTTTAGGGAAATTTTAAAAAAGTTTCACAAATTTTCTGAAATTCCTTTTCAGCACCAATAACCTGTCGAAAAACTTTAACCAGGAATTTCGCTAATAAATTCTGAAAAAAAACCTGAATAACCTGCTTAGGTTTGGTTTAAACCTTTAGGTAGGAGTTTGCCTCACTCCGTAAAGTCACATATTGTGTGTGCATAAAAAAGTTTCTGGAAGTTCGCTTGTAACAAGAGATAAGTATCCCTATATTTCGCCCTATATTTTACTGGTAAAATCCCTATATTTTGCCCTATTTTCGAATTTTCATCGGTTGAGGCACTGCGCTCGTTTCAATGGGCATATCGCCGAAACCGACGGAAGTGACCACTGGTCACTACAGCCTATGGGGCCTATTGACCACTGGTCAAACAGCCCAAAACAGCGTTTTTCGGCGTTTTGGTCGGGGGCAATATAGTAAATCGACTACGCTCGTTTCAATGGGCATATTGTCGAAACCGACGGAAGTGACCACTGGTCACTACAGCCTATGGGGCCTATTGACCACTGGTCAAACGGCCTAAAACTGCGTTTTTCGGCGTTTTGGTCGGGGACATATATAGTAAATCGACTACGCTCGTTTCAATGGGCATATTGCCGAAACCGACGGAAGTGACCACTGGTCACTACGGCCTAGGAGTGCTATTGACCACTGGTCAAACGGCCTAAAACTGCGTTTTTTGGCGTTTTGATCGGGGGCATATAGTAAATAGACTACGCTCGTTTCAATGGGTATATTGCCGAAATCGAGGGAGTGACCAGTGGTCACTGCGGTCTATGGGGCCTATTGACCAGTGGTCAAACCCCTTAAAACAGCGTTTTTCGGCGTTTTGTTGGGGGCATATATTGTAAATCGACTACACTCGTTTAGCATGGCACTACTGTTCAAGCTCCTTGTATCCATTAGCGCATTGCTGGAAAGGGATCCTTTAAAATGACAGAAGGACAAGAAATAAAAATGCTCCTCTGGAGCATGAAAAAGTAATATGGGTGATGGTGAGGTTGCAAAATCAAGAGAGGACTAGTTTTTAAAATGCTTAATATGGGGCTAGGTTAAAAAATAGAAGAGGACTAGGTTGTGAGCGAATTAATATGGGCACAGCTTCGCCGAACAACCCATATTCGCGGGATTTCACGTTTCGTCTTAGCTTAGAGCTATCAATGTCAGTCAATAAAAAATTTAAGCAGTTGAATACTCATCGAATATAGCTGTTTATATGTACTGTTAGACTAGCTGCTAGGAATTATATATACGTAAATTATCATCATTTTGTTGTGTTGAACTACCGCAGGCTCTACTACTAGGAGAGGTCTAAGGATATGATGCTAAAGCTATTGGTCCAAGTCTTGAGGAAATAGAAGATCGTGGGAGAGTCCTAAATTATTCTTGAATATAAATTTTCCGTATAAATGGATACGTAAAATGCGCTGGTTAGTATGAAGCACTTATCGAAGAAAACGTTTGCTAAAATAAAAGTTCGAATAAAGCTCGAGCACATACCGTAGCTGTAGGTTATTTATGAACTATAAACCAAATGTATCGTGGATATGCATAATAATTTACATTTACAAACCGCGAATATGGGTTGTTCGGCGAAGCTGTGCCCATATTAATTCGCTCACAACCTAGTCCTCTTCTATTTTTTAACCTAGCCCCATATTAAGCATTTTAAAAACTAGTCCTCTCTTGATTTTGCAACCTCACCATCACCCATATTACTTTTTCATGCTCCAGAGGAGCATTTTTATTTCTTGTAATGGTTTATTTTGATTTTTTGCAGAAATGACAATTTTTGGAAGCCAAAATATGAGAATTGGCTATATCTCACGATTGTAAAAAGCTTGAAAGATTTTAATAGCAAAAATGCAGAGCTCATCGCGATCTTCCGAATGCACGGGAAGGGTATTAGACCGCTAAAAGAACCTGCGTATTTTATTAGAAAGTTTCGTCAAATTTCATCCGGATTTGAGTCGTCAACCAACAGCACGTGCCCAAAAGGAATCACCGCCTTAAGTTGAAGAAGGCATTTTCAAGTTAATATCCTATTCTCACAAATCGTATATATATATTGTCCGCATACGTATCCGGACATCCGTTGCTCATCACTGATCAAGATCACGGGCATCCCGTGAGAAATCAGCATGTCACTCCTCTTGTCTGCAGGAATCAGAGCACCTCAGAGATTTCGTTTAGCTAAGGCAACGCAGGCCAGCCGACCCGACCGGGTGAGTAGCAGTCACAGCTGTAACCATACTGGCATATCCGTTGGTAGCAGGGTCATTTGCATATACTGTATTGTACTGCCTTCTGGCTGAATTTTCGTTTCCTGAACTGGACCTACCATTGTACCCTTTGCTTATTCTACTGGTAGGAGTGGCGTACTCCAAGTATCAAAATTTTCCTTTAGAAATCCGTTAGAGTTAGAAGGCGAAATTTTTAGTTTACCCGGAGATTGTTGCCTTTTTAACACTAAATCTACTAACAAGAATATTAAAACCACAATAACTAATAATAGCTAAACACTAAATGAGTTTAGCCTTTTTAACACTAAATCTACTAACAAGAATAAGTAGTAACTACAATAACAAATAATAACAGCTAAGCACTAAATGAGTTTATTTTTGCATTAAAAACTAACTTTTTCGGAAAACAACTTTCAACTTAAATTTTATTTTCTCTGCAAATTATTGTGAAAAGACCGCAATTTTAGCATTTTCTTAGAAAAGTTCTGAAAAGCTTTTGCCGCCCCCTCTCCAAACAAAATGTCTTGCCCCGAGCTCTCATCAATAAAAGTTCCCTAGAGAAAGCCCATGTTTACATGACCCGTACGGAACAGCTTGTAGCATAATATACAGAATGATGGAATCCAAAACCAAGTCAATATTTTTGAATTGGACAATAAATGTTAAAACGCTCAGTTGTATATATTTGTTGCGTAATCTTTTACCTGTTCAATACATTTTTTGATTTCAGGAGCCAGTTCTTATCACTCCACTATTCCAGGGAATTCTAATAGCCGACATACTGCTGGAAAAGGTATACTTTTCTTTGTCAATTTTTACTCAGTATATACCAGTTACGTCTAACAAAAGTCCTGTCCTGTCAAAGTCTACACCTGGTTAAATCAAGGGTGGGGAGGTTTTACTTTTTTGGTTATTAGGCGTATCACGTCCCCTCACTGTACAGAAAAGTGGTTGACACGACCAAATCTTGTTTTTTGGTCAAGCGTGCTAAAAACATTTCACATTCGCAGAAATTGTGTGCTGGGCTTTTTTACGCGCCCCCACCCACTTTTTGGGTTCCCCCACTCGACCCCTTCACCCCCCCCCCTCGACTCCACCCCCACTTTTTTGGGCTTCCCCCCACACACTATAAGGTGCCCAGAAAATGCCAAATTTTTAAGGATTTTTGGTCAAAATTTTCAAAACTTTTCTGGCTTCGCCGGAAATTTTTGCTCAAAAATCCCCTAATCCCCTATTTTGGTACTCAATTTTTGAGCACTTGAGCACTTTTAAGCATAGTTATAGCAGATATGTAGAAAACAGGCTATTTTTACTGCATTTTTAGCGATTTTAGGCCACTTTAGATCCCCCACTTTTGGGTTCCCCTCCCCATTCCCACTAGTGGGGGGGCTCCCCCTTACTCTCCCCACCCCCACTTTTTTCGCCTAGAAAAAGCCCAGTTGTATAGTGTAAAAATTGCTAAATTTGGAACTACTCGCTCGCAAATGGGGATCATTTTCTCTGCAAGTTTTCTTTCCACATTCCCGTAGAGGTTAGCATCTGCAGCTTTCTGTAAGTCAACAGTCATTTAGTTCAGATTGATGTTGTCCTTTTTGGTTGGGAAATGAGATAAGCTCTGGGTTACTAATCATCTTTTAAGCTTACTGTTCTAGAACGTTCTAGAGCCTTCCCGATTAGGGACAAGATTTCTGTAATCTGATCGATTAATGTCCCTCTCTACACTACCACCAACTTTCTTGGTGCTTTTTATTGGGGGAAAGGGGCATGGATGGGGAGGGCTAACCGAAAAGTGGCGGCATATTTTTGGAAATTTGATTGCGAATATTTACTTCTTTTATGTGTATAACTGTCAAAAATGTCAAGTTTTTGGCATTTTCCAAACTGTATTGGCATACAATTTGTTAACTATCCAGGAACAATTTTAGAAAAATTAGTAGAATTTGTTAATTTTTTTGGGTTATGGGAGAGGTAGGAATTTATGGAGGCCCTGCCCTCCCCTACCCCTCTCAGTAAAAATAAGCTTATCTTGCCAACCTCAATTCTTAGCAGAACTGAATTACTTTTCAATGATCTTAATCACCTGAAAAGCTATTAAAATAATGCTGTAGCCCCTTTTCTAATTACGAGGCTCATATTGGCGTCACAGTGCATTCCACATTAAAGCCTCATTAAAGAACCTCAGCTCCATCCACATTACGGAAAAATGAATAGACGTTGTGAACTGAAGTGAACTACGACTGCTCAAGCTGAACTGTACATGCAACCTGATGTTTCCTGAAACACTATGGCACACCTAATACTTCGCTATACGCTGTGGTGCACCGTACACGTAATGCATTCTCGAAACACTTTCACATTATACACACCTGGGCTTATTCTAGGGAATTTTTCTTGGCAGGGGGCTCTTTGGGGGGGCCCTCGGGGGGCGAGTTATTCGTAGGGTGGGGGGGCGAAAATTTTTCAAAATTTTTCTAAAAACATACTACTGTTCCTACTTTTTTCCTACTTTTTTGAAGAAAAATCCTACTTTTATTCCTACTTTTCCAAAATTGGTACGCACGAGGACTGTAATTATTGAAACTTAAAAAACAAGAAATATTTCAGAAATCACTGCAGAAATCGATACCAGCATAGCAAAGCAAACTGTTGATATTTTTTCTATTGTTCCAAGTGTTTTTTGAAGTTTGTGTTGTTGTAATGCTTCAGTTTTTTTTAAATGATGTGCTTTAATTTATCGTCTTTTCTATTTGTCTGTTTCAGCTGAACTGGGCGTGACCTATTTCTCGTGTCCCCACTGCACCCTGTCCTTTTCCACTGTTCCGCTGCTGTCTGCGCATGTCAGTCGTCAGCACGACCGGCTTGGAAAGAAGCATATGTGCCCCATCTGTGCTTACAGTTCCAACAAGAGTGATCATTTGGACGACCACATTAATGCTGTGCACAGGAAACTGAAGCCTTTCCAGTGCCCTCTGTGCGATAAGGGATTCAGTCGCCAGCAGCATCTGACCAGCCATCTGCGCATTCATACCGGTGAGAAGCCGTATCAGTGCGATCTCTGTGGGAAGAAATTTAATCGAAGCGGTTCTTTGCTGAGTCACCGACGAAGTCATACGGATGAGAGGCCGTACAGCTGTGATCTTTGTGACCAGAGATTTGGTCAAAGCGCTCATTTGATGAGTCACCGACGAAGTCATACAGGTGAGAGGCCGTATGCGTGTGATCTCTGTGATAAGAGATTTACTGAGAGCGGCAAATTGAAGATCCATCGCCGAATTCATACGGGAGAGAGGCCGTTTGCCTGTCAGCTTTGCGAGTCCAGATTCACTGTATCCAGTAATTTGACAAGACATGAGCGCAGAGTACATCGTTCTTCGCGTTAACTTCTCTGTTGTGCTATCGGATGTTTGTTCAGTTTAGTTTTTTGTTGATACGTTTTGTGTTGTGTGGATTTATTGTTGGCCACGTTCGGCTTCGCAATTGCGGTGCCTTAACTAATGCAGCATATACTTCACATTTGGCTTTATAAGTATGATGTTGATGTTATAATGCAGACAGAATAGTGTGCAAGATTGTTTTGTTTATTGATTTTTTCGCAAAGTTGAGAAACTAATGAAATTTTCCTCCTTTTTTGAAAAGAATTTCTGATCGGGTATACCATACTACAGACTGCCCTTTGTAATAATTTTTCTGTGGTTATATACTTTGTGTATTTCACACTACCGATATAGTGTATACGTACTGTGTAGTGTATGCAGGCCCGCACCCAGGATTTTGAAAAGGGGGGGGTCCAACCTAAAACGTAAGGGGGGTCTGGGGGGCGGAGCTCCCCAGAAGTTGAAGAATTTTGCATTTTTGCCCATAAACAGTACATTGGACGTTTATTTCTTGCAAAAAGCGAATTATCGCGCCGAAGGCGAGAAAATTTTTTTAAAAATAGCTGTTTTTGCCATAAAAATAGCAAAAATTTCCCATTTTGTCATCCCAAAAAGGGGGGTCTAGACCCCTTGAACCCCCCCCCTGGGTGCGGCCTTGAGTGTATGTGGGTATATTTTGTTTGGCATTTCAGTTCTTTTAACAGCTTTACATGGTTAAATGTTTTATCCCCGCGTTATTTGGTTTCTTGTTTTAATCTTGCATTTCCTGTGTTTTATGTGTTTATTCTTTTGAAGTGTAGTTTTAGTTTCTTTCCTGTGCGTTGTCACATTATAAATTTAGTGTGGGTTTGTCCTCCTATTTATAGTTGCTTGAAAGGTTAATTCAAAAGGTCTCTTATCATTCGTTTCTACGTTCTATTAAATTCCTGCTTAATGTGGTATTTGTACTGATTCTGTGTTACATGTACAGGTGTCTTATTGGTTTGTTAGCAAAGTTTCTGAACAAGTTTATACTTTTTATTGAGCGGAATTTTTGTTGCTGTCCTCTTCCAGTTTTATAGCAGCTATATATTAAACATAATGTTTTTACGTGTTTTGATTATAATATTGTAACTGCATTGGCGGCGTAGGTTCCATATTTCAATTGTGTCCTGGTTACTTTGTTGCTGTGCAATACTTGTGATGTTGTTCCCCGATTTTCTCATCAGTTTTTTCAACTGTGTGAATGGTGTTATTGCTAGATAAGCTCTTGGTACTTAATCTGCGCGCTAACGGTTTTCCCCGCACACGCTAACAGTTGGTCATCGCAGAAATGGTACCATTTGACAGCCTCCCGAACAAATTAGTGCACTCTATGCTAACTCGCTCTATGCTTAATGCCTCAACTGTATCTATGCACTCTTGCTATCACTGTATCAAATCAAAACATTTTAGTGACTATTTCAACCACCTTTCAAATCGCTACAAAACATTCCCCAACTAAGACCATTTGTATAATTGGTTGTATTTTCTGAACTGCCTAATCAGTTGAATTCAGTGATTTGTAATTTAAGGCACTCAGTCGTTGCTTGTCCGGTTAAATTGTTGTAGATAGTTTAATTAGGCTTGTTCGGGCTTCTTTGTTTTTGTTGTTCCATTGTTCTTTTTTTTGTTTTTGCTCATTTCATGTGCCTTTGGCCCGTTTGGCCTTGTTTTGCTGTTTCACTTTGCTTGTTTGTTTGTTCGTTCAATTAAATTTTCAGCGTTCCATTAATACGTTTATGCTAGGTTTGACGGTACACTCCTATTTCTGGTATTTTTAGGTTTTACGAGGAGAAGGGGATGCTTATTAAATGTCATTTAGGCAACGGGCAAATCAAGATTTTGAAGCTAAGAAAGGAGTCCACAGTACATCATCCATATCCTGAGTTTGCTGGAAATATGGACATCTTTCATGGTATTTTTTAAAGGGCGGCCCCCTCCGAAATTGACCTTCGCCCCCCCCCCCGAAAATGCCTTCCCCCCGGGATTTTGGGCTTCCCCCTTAATGAGGTCTACATTTTTTCCAAAAATGATTAAATTTTTGGCTTCGCCGGAATTTGTTTGTACAAATGGCTATTTTTGACTTAAATCCTGACATTTGTGAGAACTTTTGGTGTTTCACCATGCAAAATACGCCAAAACATGCCATTGTTTGGCTCATTTCTGAAAAAATCTCCCTCCCCCCGAAAATTTCTTCCCCCCCCCCGCGCCCGGGAAAAAATACCTAAAAATACCATGTCTTTTATTCCTGTTTTCCTCTGTTGGATAGTGCTGTGTTTCCGCCGGTTTTTAGGATGGCCGAGACACCGGTGATGCAATCCCGCCGCGCAAACGTCGAATTGTTTTCGCTTATGGGAAAGTGTCAGAAGACAGCAATTTTTATAGTGATTTTTAATTGCAATGGATTGTAAAAAGGGTTGTTTTCATATAAAATAAAATGGTAGTTATGCAGATTATAGCTGCTAAACAACCGTTGAATCCGCTTTGTCAAGAGCCTTCAAATGATATACAACTTGATAGATTTTGCTTTAAAATTTGAAAATTTCATTTGTTAATTTCAACTGTTAATTGGCACACTACCTCATTTATGTATATCAAAAAACTTGTCTTTGCAAGAGCTGTTCATTGTTGAATGAAAATAACAATCTTCGGTTAAAAATTCTTTTGGCATAGATGACAAGACAATACCGACTCGAAATATGGCCGCCGGTCCAAGTTTTGCACTATTTTTGACGCATTTTGCAACGGCTTTTGAACTAAATAACGTACAGTAACACTCCTACGTCTGTATAACATCCTGTTACGAATTCCGTTGTTTCAGTCGGTCAGCCAGGTTGCATTGCTACAAGCCGGCCCTGCCGGACAACAACACTACTGTTAAGGATCTACATAAAGCGGCTGGGCTAGGCTAAAATGGCTTGTCAAATTAGTAATAGGGGTTTCTTTTTCGTAAAGCCGTCACCCAGAAGTTGCAACACTTGAGAAAAAGGGCTTCAATTTGACAGTATCAATAATGAATATGCCTTACGTGTAAGCTTATTCAGAGCTAATGAAACGCTCAAAAAGCCATGGATTTCAGTTCTGCGCCCTTGATAACCCCTGTGTGCAGCTTTTCCACAAAGCAGAAGGAGACTGCCGGTTCCCATCGACATTTAAACTGCTAAACATTTTGCGATGTTTGAACTCAGTTCAACATATCGCTGACTTATTTATTTAAGTTTTATGATTTTTGCTCCAGCCAGACTTCAGGGGAGGGTTTTCTTGAAAAATTTCTTTTAAACTAACTACCCTGATTGGATCCAATAAACTTTTGGTTCTAGGTTTGATCATTTGGGATTAGCTTTGCTTGTGGAGAGTCTTTTTCGGGCCCGCTTGATTTAGAGACTCGGTACAATCTTGGTGATAAAAAAACTAAACTATACTTGGTACAAATTTAAGTTGAGTGAAGGCAGCTTATAAAGTTAAAAGTTTACGACTTAGTTTCGATTTTCCGTCACATGACCCGAAAATCGCAAATTCAAATGATTTCAGATGATTAGCGCAAAAGTTTGCTGAAGACCCCAAACCTACCTAGCAAGAGTTATTTATATATGCTTAAAAACTGCGGCCGGACTCTAAACAAATCATATTCATGCGATAGAATGAGCCCTGCGCCTGAGTGTAATTGAAATCTATATTTAGTAGAATGCAAACAATCCAAAATAAGTTCATTTGGTGTTCTAACCCCCTCCGCGCAATCTCGCTTCAAAATTTTGAGACTTTTTTGCCAATTTCTGACAGTTGAACAGCAACTGCATAGTTATGACGGTTTATCTTCAGTAGTCACAATTTCATATGTCAGAATTTCATTAATCAGAAACTAACTTTCCAAACTTTCATTTGTCAGAATTTCGAAAGTCAGAATTTCACTAGCCAGGATTTCATTAGTCAGAATTTCGCTTGTCTTGTTCTTCCTGGTTCAAAGTGTAACAAGACGGCTGGTCTTCATGATAATTTTATGAAATGATTTCTAGTCGACACAGATATACTATGTGTCTTGGCTCTACCACCAGCAACGAGCAAATCTTTCCTTTCAAAAGGGTTCCCCAACAACTGGTTAGGTTCCACGTACATTTTATAGAGAGGAAATGAAGATAGGCTTTTTCGTTAGAATTCTAAAAGAATCAGAATGGCCAAGCGTACGTAATAACTGTTGGATTATGTACTCTTGGTATCGCGCAAATCATCAATGTTCTTTTTGGAGAAGATTTAACAGCTACAAAATAGTTGAAGCTCTGCTCTCCCCTATTTTATCGGGAAAGGCCTTAAGACTGTGCAGCAGTTTGCAAAATTTTGAAGAAACTAGAAAAATAAAATTCTGACTTACGAAATTCTGACTAATGAAATTCTGACTAATGAAATTCTGACTTATGAAATTCTGACAAATGAAAGTTCAACTTATATTATTTCAAAATTTAAATTCTGACTAATGAAATTCTAACTAACGAAATTCTGAGTAATGAAATTCTGACTAATACGATTCTGACTGATGAAAGTAGACGAGCTATGACTATGCTCATTTAAAAGATCTCGTTGTGCTCTATATTTTTGCTTTTGGAAGCAACTTTCTAGCTCTTCTCTAGTGTGAGATATAGCCGATTTTCTTATTTTGGCGTTAAAAACTTGTCATTTTTGCGGAAATCAAATAATCCACGATTTCTCGAGCTACGCCAGCCGTAAAATTAAATTAAAGGTGTCGATTTAAAGGTCTCGTCGAGGCCGATTATCCGAGGCATGATAGTCTTCCAACTGCTATCCCGTGAGCTGCTATCATAAAAAATGTAGTTTTTTGCAAAAACATGACCAAATTTTTTTAAGCGATTGTGGAGCATTTACTATGAAAGCTAGAGGGTTGCCACTGACTAGACGTTTTTTACACAAAAATACCCAGGGACCCGTTTTTATTTGCCCCGATTGCTGCTTTCTAGCTAAAGTGGCCCCTTGCTGAGGTTGGGAAAAGTAGGCAAAATCCAGGTTGCGCATATATTTTAATTTATTTCTTTATAACGAAGAGCGGTTTCATAATAATTAAAAAAGGGTCCCCAGCTATTTCATAGTGGAATCGAATGATCTGGCCGACGCCTCACCAAAAAATTTATTTTAGTCTGCAAAAAATCTGGAAAATTAAAATACTTCGAAAATCCAGGAAAATAGTTTCCGAAGACTGAAGTTAGTTTCACTAGAAAGAGAAAATGCTAAGCTTCATTTTGATATAAAAATGGCTTCTTAACTCCAAGTAATGGTTGAGTAATAATGGTTCAAAGTTGATGTCTCCAAAAGGAATCACCACCTTAAGCTTTACAAAAACGGCACGAACAGCAGTCTGTATGCTGAGCCAGTTAGTACGTCTGCTTACTGAAAGCGAGAAATACAAGTAGAAAGCTCAAAAAAGAAAAAGACTTATGATTACTTTTCTGGATATAACTTAATAGAACAAGTTTAGTCAAACGCCCATTTTAACTGAGATTAATAATCCTGAAGAAGGGCACTCAGCGAAAACCAGCGATTTTTTTAAATCACCAACACGAAACCTATTTTTTCGAACATTTTTCAATAAAATTCCTTGAATTTTAGTGACTACATCACCAAGAGATACCCACAACTGCCCGCGCGGGTAGCCTGTGGGTAGCAAAATTTCTATTACCCGCGGGTACCCGTGGGTACCCGCTACCCACTTCCAACTCTGCGCTAGGCAAACCACTAGTAGCGCCAGGCAAACTGAAAGTACCGCTAGGCAAACTCTGAGTGCCGTTAGGCAAACCATGAGTACCGCTAGGCAAACCAAAAGTGCCGGTAGGCAATCCCTATCCAAGACGAGATGTCGGGAACACCAAACTCGGCCATAACAAATGACTACACTAAGATAAAATTCCACTTCTCAGTCATTTTTGAATGCCATATATGCCGATGCCTTAAGGCGGGGTTTCATTTTTGGGTCATTTTTGTGGGCCAAAAATTATTAATCTGGACAAATTTTACATTAAAATAATGCTTAAGTGTTGAACTGCGGTATCTTGGAATTAGAATATTAATTTAGGCTTTTAAATTTTTTGAATTAATTTATTTTTTGAAGGATTAAAAGTTAACATGATGCTAAAATCGTGCAGTTTTCATCCTTCAGGATCCTTAACTGCCGTAATGTGTGACTTAATTAGACAACAAGTCACGCTGGGGCGATACATCAGAGACAATTTTGTTTAGATGGCGACATATCTGTTATTGTTAATTGCACTTTAATGAACATTATTTTAAATTTGTTAAACTTGATCACTAAAAGTTGTCCCTTTTCAGCTTAGCTTGCCTACCGTCACCCTGGGTTTGCCTAGCGGTACTTTAGAGTTTGCCTACCGGCACCTTGAGTTTGCCTTCCGGTACCATCGGTTTGCCTAGCGGTACTTTAGAGTTTGCCTACCGGCACCTTGAGTTTGCCTTCCGGTACCATCGGTTTGCCTAGCGGTACTTTAGTTTGCCTACCGGCACTGACTAACTTGCCTAGCGCCACCACATCATGGCAGCCGCCACAAAGCCAAATGTTAAAATTAGAATTTGCTGGTGATCTTCGTGGACTTTAATAAAGTTGTTATCTCTAATAAGCACTCTTCACCACACATCACTGAAAGTTTACCCACCTTGGAAAAGTAGAAATTTTTTCAAAGCCTGACATGAAGAAACTTATTTTCAAGTGGGGTTAGCTCCAGAAAATAGACCCTTAACCCCTTTCATAAGGCCAGAGAGACTATATCAATACAAAAGACTCCCAATGGGATTAGAAAGTTCTGCGAGTGCGTTTCAAAGAGCCATGGAGATAAATTTCAGTGCTTTGCCAGGGGTCATAGTCTATCAAGACGATATATTAATCCATCCTTCTACACAAACCGAGCACAACAAACGTCTCCACAAAGTTCTCACACAACTAGAGAAAGCCGATCTCAGATTGGGATCAAACAAACTGATCTTATCGGAACTAAAGTTCTGTTTCTCGGTCATACAATTTCAGGTCACAGGATAATACTAAATACAAAATAATAATAATAATAATAATAATAATAATAATAATAATAATAATAATAACAATAATAATAGTAATATTAAAAAGCCTTGCTAGATGCCCCCGCACCGACAGATATAGCGAAGTTGCGATCATTGTTAGGAATGTGTTCCTACTACATGAATTTCATCAAGGATTTTGCCACTCAATTAGAACCACTACGAAAGCTCACGCGGAATGGTGCCGCTGTCACGGTTCAAATCTTCCCCCCGTGCAAAACTTCCCCCCGGAAGATTTGCACCGGTGCAATTCTTCCCCCGGGGGGAAGATTTGCACCGGCAGAATTTCATAGTTAATTAATAAAAACCGAGATCTTAGCTAAGCTCTGGCTTAGAGTTTCGAAATTTTAAAATGCAGCTTAACTTGAAACAACGCGATGATGCTTCTTTAAACTTTTGCTTTCACATTTGAAGGCAAGTGGATTTTTCTACTGGTATGGTAGCTAAGCTAGCACAACAAAAACCGGAATAGCTATCACAATTCACAGGTTTTGCAATAAATAAAATTAATTGATTAAAATTGACCAGTGCTTTGTAGTTTGTTATAACTAGTGTTGGAAAATAAGAAAATTTTGCGGGCCGGGCCGGCCCGCGGGCCGATGTGGTCCTACGGGCCGGGCCGCCGAGCCCGGCCCGCAGCCCGCGGCCCGCCACCGGCCCGCGGGCCGGTGGCGGGCCGGGCCACGTGGGCCGGCCCGGGGCCGCAAATTTCTACGGGCCGAACGGCCCAACGTCGCAAAAAACGGCCCGAACTATTAAGTAAATTGATTTCAACTTGTTTTACGTCTAATTTCAACTTATTTTACGGCTATTTTAAGTCTTCCATTTTTCACAAATAACAAATAGCAATAGCAAGTGGCCACTGGTCAGCCGATTACGTGTTTGGTAAATATTACATTGTTATGCAGAATTCCACATATTATCCAAATACAAATCCAAGCTGTCGCTCGGCGCTTCTACTCCACTCTTAACCTTATGTTACAATTCCGATTCTATTATTTTTACAGATGCTGTCCTACTTTTTCTGAAGTCTTTCACTTCCTCAAACCAAATGTCTCTTGTGTTAAGTTTGTCCACGTGCTTGATTTTGACATAAAGGTCTAACCAAGAGTTTATAATAGGAAGAGTGGGACACTCAGCCCTTCCTAATGTTTTAAGCTTGCAATATGCTCGAAACATTAAGGCCAAAATCTCGGGGGGGCTTCTTAGCGTGTAAACATAGCACGCTGACATTTTTCAAAAACGGGCGTTTTCGGTAAATTAAATACTATAACTTGAGCCAGGAAAGTCGTACAGCCATAATTTTTATATCATTATGTTGCGTAGAATGTGATCGTTTTAATGATATAAAAATTATATAGTTCGATTCTGGCTATCTCTTACAAATCTGGCAACAACGTAACACATTTTGAAGAAATGATGAAATTCCTAAAATTTCCGTGGAAAGGATGTTTTATTGCCGGATTTGTAAGAGATAGCCAGAACCGAACTACATAATTTTTATATCAAAAAGATCACATTCTACGCAACATAATGATATAAAAATTATCGCTGTACGACTTTCCTAGCTCAAGTTATAGTATTTAATTTATCGAAAACGCCCGTTTTTGAAAAATGTCAGCGTGCTATGTTTACACGCTAGGAAGCCCCCCCCGAGATTTTGGCCTTAATGTTTCGAGCATATTGCAAGCTTAAAACATTAGGAAGGGCTGAGTGTCCTACTCTTCCTATTATAAACTCTTGGTCTAACTTACATGACCAATAGCAGGGACTGAACTAAACCAAATTTCATTTAGTTTGTCTAACTAGGTTTTGGATGTTGGTTACGTTTCAAATGAGCAATTACAATCGCAAGCAAGAGCACTGCGTCTTAAACTGCGAACGATACCCCCTTACATCAAGACCAATACCATCAAACCTAATTATATAAGCGAATGTTTTCATTCTAATTGTTTTGCGACAACTGTTCACATATAAAAAGTTTCCACACCCTTCCCATAGACGTAACTTAAAAAAGGATTAGGTATATCCAATAAGTAGCCACTATATAACATCCTTAACCCCCCAGATATCGTTTTTTGCTCAATTCTAATTTCCATTATGTGTAAAAACACAGCCATTGAAAATCCGTAAATGAAACTTTGCGGTAGACTTGAAATTGAATCGTAATTTATTGAAAAATTGCCATTTACCTTGTAAAAAACCGGCCCGGTCCGCAGCACGCCACCGGCCCGCGGGCCGGTGGCGGGCCGCCTATTTGTAATCTTGCGAGCCGGGCCGCGGGCCGGGCCGACGCCGAAAATGCCGGGCCGGGCCCGCCCCGCGCCCCGGCCCGAGCCCGCGGCCCGCCACCGGCCCGCGTCACAACTCTAGTTATAACACCATGAATGAAAGTTTCTTTGAGTTATTTGTGAATTTATTTTCATTTATCTGTATGAACTATGAATTTATCCATGTCAATCAAACAATGTTTGAGCAAAATTAACATTGAAGTTTTACCTGTTTTAACTTGAGTAACTATTGTAACTCAAAACTAGGATTTATCCTCTTTACTTCAAAATCCATTTGCACTTAACTCCATAAACTCCTCTATACTCTTTTGAGAATGCCTTTAGAATTTAGATATCCATACTTGAGACCGCCCTCCAAGGAAATACACAAAAAACGAAACCAAGCAAAGTTTAGATTCTTACATAGCAAGTAAAATAGCAATAATAATTGGTTAAGAAACCAAGAATAATGTTTGGAAGAACTAGGATTAAACTTTACCCCCCCCCAAAGCCCTAATTGCACTTTGTCACCCCCCCTCCCAAACTTGAAGACGTCTAGAAATAAAGGCAAATTCTAGATAAATTCAAATTTTTAAATATTTTAATCAATTTTAAGTTTTAATCTGTCTATTATTGATTTATTATCTTAGAATTTGGTGAAAATGCGAATGAGAACTGTGCGCACATTAAATCAATCTTTTAAAAATTTTAAAAATTAAATTCTTGATTTTCAGGGGCAGACAAACGGGAATCAAAAAGTTTGTCATCATCTTTGCTCAAATGTTGGTTCCAGAGGCTGTCAGAAGCATTTAACACAAATCTGAGATTAATTTTTGTACAGCTTTTCGTTTGCTCAATCTAACAACTTCATCTTACAATATATAAGCTAACGAAAAGCTGAATTGAAAAATTAATTTTGATGCATGATAAACCAACCACATCTAGGAATGTTATGAATACAAGTGTTCCCAAATGAACTTTATCCCCCCAAAGGAGTAGACGAGGATAATATTCAACTGATCCTAGCCAGGTTTCAGTCATTGAACGTTATAAAATTCAAATGCAAGATACAGGTTATTTCGGCTTATTGTGTTTGTTGAATTTAATTCATAATTCGACACAATTTTACCTAAGGTTTATTCAATTGAATTGATTAAGACTGCCAAACCGACCGATTTGGCGACGAATTGAGCTATTACTTCATCTATAAAAGCAAGTGACTGGCGAAAAATAAAACGTAGAATTGTTAGAATTAATCTTAAATAGTTCCCAAAACTTTTGAATCATGTGTTGCTAACTTCACGGTCACTCCGGCAGCTGGTGCAAATCTTCCCCCGGGGGAAGTTTTGCACCGGTGCAAAACTTCCGGGGGGAAGATTTGCACGGGGGAAGATTTGCACCGTGACACCGCGTTCACATGGAAAATGGAGCAACAAGAATTTGAGAAAATTAAAAAGTTCATCACCCAAGCACCAGTATTGGGAACACTTGATACAACAGCCTCTGCAATCTCTTCGTCTAAAATAGGAGTTTAAGGTGGTAGTACCACAACCGGGGTGGAAGTTATACACATACTGTGAGCTAAAACCTTAATTAATCTGCTTAAAATTTGGCACATTTGTTCTTCATCATGTTTTGCATCAAATGGCTTACCTGCAACATTGCGGGGACTGGCATGCTGTTTACAAAAGACGAAATGTATTAAAAGTTTTAAATTTAATCTCCTCCATTCCTTCATGAATTTGTTTGAAATTTTCCGTGCAAACTTTATTAATTTATGTGCTTAGGCCGTTTTTTAGTTTTTCCTAAAAGTGCATTTTCGATTTTTTATCTTATATTGAAATATTGTAAATTCTATATCTTGCCAACTACTGCGTTTTTTCAAAAAAAGTAAACGGCCTGAGAGTATGCAGATATAAAAATATCTGAAAAATTTGGTCAAGTTTGGTTAAAGCAGAGACGAGAAAATCAAAAACAAAGAATACACAATTTTTCATTGTTTATTTTGGTTTGAGGAATTCGCTATGCTTTCAATCAGCTGCATAGTGTTTTTGTTAAATAATACACATAAGTAATACAATGACAACCTATAAAACAAAATAGATTTAATTCTTCCGGCTACGCCTCAGCGTAGCCGGCTATTATACATTATTCTCTTGCTAGTTAATTCTGCAATACATACTAATTTTTCAATGGAATAAGTTGACATGCGATGAATATAGGAGGGGGTTGCAAAACGGCTATTATACATTATTCTCTTGCTAGTTAATTCTGCAATACATACTAATTTTTCAATGGAATAGGTTGACATGCGATGAATATAGGAGGGGGTTGTAAAAGCTGTCATTGTGTCTAGCACTACTTTTCTTTCGCTGCCGAACGAAATCAGCTGTAGGAAGTATATAATACAAGTTTACCGGAAGTCGACGTTATGCAAATGAAGTTATACTCTGCTCCATAATTGACACTAATAGGCTCCAGACTTCATGATTAAAGGTGGATGTATTATTTTAAATGCAACTTTTAAATAAACGAAAAGCTTGATGCAAAAGGCGGCTTTAAACCGTTGAGCGAAACGCTGATTTTGGAATTTACCGTTTGGAAAAAATCAACAAAGGCCGAATCAACCGCACGATAAAACTTAGTCAACTCATCAGATAAAAACTTTTCTGCGTAGCCGGCACAATACTTTTCAAAAAGTTCAGCTCCAAATCTTCCAACAACACTATTGCACAAAACTTATGCTTGTTGCATAAACTGATCTTATATTACATTGCTTGTGCAAACGGTCAACATAAATCAGCCATATATAAAATCATTTGTACCTATTGATAGAAATCCCGCACACAAGAGATATGTGTAATGAAAAAAGGATTTAAAAAATTAATTTCCTGTAACTAAGGAAAAGAATACGTTTTTGGTTTTTAAACCTTAAGTACCAAGTGCATAGTGTATATATAAATGTCATACTGTTTGAATTGCCTGTATTAACGTAACTCATCGCCGGATTAGTCAGAATTAGACCTTTTACCAACTTATGTGACACTTTACAATAATTACCCACAGTCAAAGACTCTGCCTTTTCCTTGTCCATTCGCCTAAAACGTTTACAACAACTTCAATTAATATTTAATGCAATTACATAACTACTCAAAAGACTCCACAAGATATAACCTCAAACATCACTTTCTTCTTTAACCTGAAACAACAAAAATTGGGCATATTAACTAAATTATTTCATCAACTTCCTACGTATTTTATGAGCTTCCTCCTCCTTTATATGTTCTTTCTGCTTATTCTTCAGCTTCAGACCATTCATTCGAAGGCAAGGCAAACGTTTGCACTAACTCAGCGTAGTACTTAAGTGAGAATAGACACAGAGGGGGGCTAGCTCCTTAGGAAACGTACATAAAAATGAAAGTAAATCTTAGGTAACTTAGGTAGTTGTTTAAGGTCGCACTTCCCTTACATTCAGTCCACTTTGGATAGCTGTAACTTACCCAATATTGAGAGTTATGAATTAAGCCACATATCAAAATGAAGCTCTACATCTTTTGCGTCGTTTGGTATCACTGAAACCTGCCTACCTAGTTTGTATTGGTTGCAAACTTACCAAAAGTAGCCACAACTTTCGACCAAAATTTTTTCTGAAAAATTTTTAAGCAACAAGAAAATGGCCGTATCCAATGTGTTTCTGAGATAATTTGCCAGGGACGGTTTTTTGATTTTGCCAAAATATTGTTTCAGTGTACAGAAATTGAGCATTTTCTGAAAATTTGGCATTTTATCCAACTTTGAAAAATCATTGCTCTTGATTGGAGGCTGATAAAGTTAAAAATAAAAAACCGTCCCTGGCAAATTGTCCAAACATACTATGTGTAGTATATCTTTCAGATCCACCCATTGGTTGTGGAGCAATCTTCGGTCAAAAAATTTTGGCCGCAATTTGACAAAATCAGTTGTTCGCCCAGAACTTTAGGCTTATTCAGTGTACAGCGCTCTAATTAACCTAAATTGTGCCTCTTTTGAAGCTCTTTAAGTTGAGTATAAATGTGTCTACACTTGTAGTGTACACTGGCTCCAATTAGGCAAAACCTCTTTTCAGCAAGATCGTGTCAAAAATAACCAATTTTCGAGCAAAAATGTTTCAAAAATTCACTGCTCAAGAACGATAGGAGCTAGAGACTAATGTCTAAAAGCAAAGTTGTAGAGCACATAATAAGCTTTAAAATGATTATAGTCGCTGGGCATAATTTTCTATATATAGTTCTAGAAATTCTAATTTTTGTTTCTCACTGTACATGAATGTTATGAAGCTGGCGTTTTTACAGAACGTTTATTATCATTCCCGATGCATTTTCTGAAAATTTGAATGAAATCGGGCAATAATTGCACTTTCTGCAACTATATCTGCATGTAAGGGGAGCACGACCTTAAGCGTAGGTAAAAACAATAGACAATAATAATCGTAGGTACTTAAGTAGTTAATTACATAGTTAGATGTTAGTAATTCTAGGTAAAAAGTATTAGTTTTAACTTAGGTATTTGTTATGCTTGCGTAAGTTGTTTGTCTCATTTTATTCTTTTGGGTCCTTGATGGACCAAACAGGTGTGTCTCCTTTGCTGTCTAATAAGCAAAGGAGACCTTTTGAGTCGGCCGCTGGAGGACCAAACTTCGAAAATATTGGAGCTTCTGTTTATTTCTAATGATGAGCTCCAGCCGTGACCCCTAAAACTTGATACCAAAAATCCGGCCTTTGGCCATCCATCTTTTCAAATTAGGGGTCACCTGTCCTCATCAATTCCAGGGTCCTCCAGCCGCCAGACACACCTGTGGGCTACCGTAGGTCACGACTCGGTAGCCCACTTAGAAAACGTGATTGCGCCCAGGTAGCCAATCAGCTGCCAGAAGCTGTAAGGCGCTGGCAGTCGGGGAGAGAGGTTGGTCTCTCTCCCCTTAGAAACTTTATGCTAACTTAAGCCCCCATTTTGTCCGTATGTACCCGGGGAGATG